>LR749629.1:0-90611 GCA_902729485.2 Mus minutoides | reverse complement strand
CCTAGTTGGCCATCAGTGGGAAGAGAGGCCCCTTGGTTATGCAGACTTTATATGCCCCAATACAGGGGAATGCCGGGGCCAAGGGGTGGGAGCGGGTGGGTAGGGGAGCAGGGCTGGGAGGGGGGAGGATATAGGGAACTTTCTGGATAACACTTGAAATGTAAATGAAGAAAATATCTAATAAAAGTTGAAAAAAAAAAGATACTCAGAGAATTAAGCACACAATCTGGAAGACATCATGTAGTAGACTCATGAGTACACAAATCCATATGAATTTGGAGTATCGCAGGGGGAAGAATGATGGTTAGTATAGGGGACTACACAGAGTTGGAATGAATAGAAGCACTATTCCTGTAATAGACCCTATTTATTACTGCTTTAGCCACTACTTGTGCCCATAGACTTTTGTCCATGACACAGTTCCAAGGTGATGAGAGGGGCTGGGATTCAGTTGTTTGCAGGAGGACCTGGCTTTATTAGAAGTTGTTGGAGTTAAAGAAGGACAAGGTCAACTCTGGTCAGCATTTCTTTCTGTTCTGAATTGAGCATAGCACTCTTTTTTCTCAATTATCATCATTTGACCTTTCTTTAGTTATAAATAATCTATTTACTTTTATTTTAGGTGCATTTGTATTTGTCTGCATGCATATTTGTCTGATGCTGTCAGATCTCTTGGAGGTTAATTACACATAGTTGTGACCTTCCATGTGGTACTGGGAATTGAACTTAGGTCCTCTGGAAAAGCAGCCATTGCTCTTAACCACTGAGCCAACTCTTCAGCCCCACTTGCCTTTCTTAATAATCTGTCTTCCTTGCTTACATTCCCCAGACCACTAGGTTATAACTTGAAATAGAATTAGGAGCCTTAATAGTGATAGAATTAAATACCTTAGTAGAGAAATGAATCCAGGGATAAAGGAGAGATAGAACAGACTTTGCCATACACTGAAATAGCATTGAAGGAATGTTTCATTTTGTAGACAAGCCAGAAAGCAGGCTGTAGCTTTCAGTTATCAGAACCTAGGATATAGATGGCTATTTTCAGTTGTCAATTTAACTACTAGAATTAACAAAACTTCAAAGGTCATGGCAAATTTGTCTTGGTATTTTTCTTTTTCAATAAAATAATTTTAATTAATTAATTAATTAATTTTTACTTCTTCAATTTGTATCCTACTCCCTGTCCCCCTCCCAGTCATTCCCTTCCAAAATTATTCCTCCTATTCCCACTCTGCTTCTCCTCTGGATAAGTGGGGAATCCCTGGATATTTCCTGACCCTGCCACATCAAGTCTCTGAGAGGCTAGGCACACCCTATCCACTAAGTCCAGACAAGGAAGCCCTTGTAGAAGAACATAGCCCAAATACAGACAACTGTTGGGATAGCCTCCCTCTCCAGTTGTACGGGACCCACATGAAGTCCAAGCTTTATATCTGTTAAATATGTGCAGGAAGGCCTAGATCCAGCACATGTACATTCTTTGGTTGGTCTATGAGAGCCCCAAGGCCCCAATAGTTGATTCTGTTGGTCTTCCTGTGGAGTCCCTATGCCCTTCAGGGCCTGCAATCCTTCCTCCTGTTCTTCCATAAGAGTCCCCAAGCTCCATCCACGGTTTGGCAGTGTGTTTCTGCATTTGTCTGAGTCAGCCGGTGGGTGGAACCTCTCAGAGAACATGCTCCTGTCTGCAAACATAACAGACTATCACTAATAGTGTCAGGAAATGCTGACCAGAGTTGTCCAATGACAAGCATGGGATCCTGGGATGGGTCTCAAATTGGCTGGTTATTGGTTGACTGTTTTCTCAGTTTCTGTTGCATCCACCTTCACTGAATTTCTTGTAGACAGGATGAATTTGAGGTTAGAAGTTTTGTGGGCGGGTTGGTGTCACTATTGCTCCACTGAGGCTTCTACCTGGCTACAGGAGGTGGCCTACTTTGGTTCTATATAATCATTGCTGTGAGTCACATCTAATGACACCCCCTATTGATTCTTATTCCATGTCTCTATCTGGTACTAGAGATGCCCCTTACCTTGCCAAGCCTGTCACTTGCAGTTTTCTATTCATTCTCATCTGGCCACCCTCCTGACCCTCCTCACACATGATCTGGATTTGTGGATTAATATTGTTTGAATTTGGATTTGCCTTGAAATAACTTGTTTTCTCGATCTATGGTGATTGAGAGTTTTACTGGTTATAGTAGCCAAGGTTGGCAACTGTGAGGTTTTTGTTTGTTTGCTTGCTTGTTTGTTTTAGAGTTTACAAGTTCTCTGCCCAGACCCTTCTACCATTTAGAACCTCTGCTGTGAAGTCAGGTGTAATGCTGATAGGTCTGCCTTTGTACATTATCTGGCCATTTTCCCTTGCTGCTATTAATATTCTTTTTTTGTTCTATAGTTTTATGCTTTGATTATTATGTGGTAGAGAGATTTTCTTTACTGGTCCAGTCTAATTGTTGTTCTATAAGCTTCTTGTATATTTATAGGCATCACTTTCTTTGGGTTGGGAAAGTATTTTTCCTATGATTTTGTTGAAAATATTTTCTAGGCCTTGGAGCTGGGATTCTTCTCTACTTCTACATCTATTATTTTTAGGTTAGATCTTTTTATGGTATAGCAGATTTCCTAGGTGTTTTATGTTAGGAAAGTTTTAGATTTAACATTTTCTTTGCTTACTTCATCAGTTTCTTCTAGTCTACTTTTTATGCCTTACATTCTCTCTCCCATATTTTATATTCTGTTGGTGATGCTGGCATCTCTTGCTCCTATTCTTGTCCCTGGGTTTTCCATCCTCAGGATTCCCTCATTTTGAGTTTTATTTTTTTAATTGCTTCTATTTCTACTTTTGGGTCTTGCACAGTTTAACTTATTTCCTTCATCTCTTTAATTATATTTTCCTGTAAGTCTTTAAGGGATTATTTGTTTCCTCTTTAAAGACTTCCAAATGTTTGGTTTTATTTTCCTGCGTTTCTTTAAGGGATTTATTCATTTCCTCTTTAAAAGCCTCTATAATCTTTATAAGATTGGATTTAAGGCTATTTATTTATTTATTTTGTGCTTCGGTTGTGTTAGGATATCCTGGCCTTCATGTAGTAAGATGGCCGTCAAACAAAGTGTGGTAGGGAGCCTGAGGTTATCTCACCACAGTGGATGGCTTCTTGCTCAGTTCTATTTAAGGGCAGACCACGGAGAGTTTGGCCCCCTGCTCCATTGAGTATATAGATGACATAAATTGTACCTGTGGTGGTGGGGAGTTATTTTGTTTCATTTTATTTTATTTGGGAGGAAAGTTTACTAAAGAGGGGGCAGATATGGACAGACCAGAAAACAAGTATGATTTAGGTTCCTGATGTGAAATTCCCAAAGAATAAATGAAACAAAATCAACTGACTCAAGTAAGCACACAGAAATCAGAGACCCAGTGTGCATTTGAGTTCATGATTATACCTCTGTGGTCAGACACCCTGGGGGAGAAAACATGCTTTCCATATCCTGATGCAATTGAATGGGAAGATCAGGGGAATTGGCCCTGCTCTCAACTTATGTGCTTCACATTAGGCTTGATCCTCAGTATCACTGTTGATCATGAAGCCTCTATTGCAAACAAGCCTCTGAACCTCTGGGTGTCAGGGGATCATGTTGGGATCTCTCATTGATTCCTAGAGGGTTGCCTACCATCTAAGCAGATGTGGGAATGAAGACTCACCCAGTCAGAGTTTTTGTGTATCTGAATGGAACAACCTCCCTAGACTGAGAAATCCAACAACTTCTATTGGAATGGTCTTTGGGGTCCAAAAGACTGTGGGAAATACACTTAGGGATGAAGTGTGAAAAGTTGTCCAATTATCTCATCTCTTCTCAGTATTACATCTACACTGTAGAATCTCTAAGACACATTCCCTGGAATCTTCTATGAAGGAAAGGGAGATGTGGTCATTGATAGACAATCCCAGTTTACTTGTTCATTTTTTTTTTAACAGAATCTCATGATGTAACTCCTGGAACATTCTCTGTAGATAAGGCTGGCCTCACACACTCACATGGGCACAACTGTTTCTTTCCCCTCCCAAGTACAGAGATTGAAGTTGTACCTAAAGATGCCCCACTACTGTGTTAATATATGAAGAGTGAACCCTTAATTATTAGCCTTCCCTAGGGTAAACATACTACTATACCAACCAAGAGCTTCCTAGGTCAAGGATTCTGGTTTACTTTAAGAGCTCACGCAGGTCTAAATGACCTCACCTGAGATTTTGATCTCTACAGGAACACTGGGGTGTGACAACAGGTAAGGAGATGAGCTTTGATAATCAAATCAAATTTAGGTACTCCTCAGGGCTGGGGTCACAGCACTCAGGGAGAATTCTGCCTCACATTGTGGATCTTGGGACTTTAATCTTTGATGCATTTAGGGATAGGTAGCACCTTCCTTGAATAGAAAGAGTCTATTGGGATTGTTGATTGACAGAGAAGGATCACATTCTCTCTTTAGGACACAATGGTGCTTGGATGTACTGAGAGATTGTATATGATGTGAGGATATCCTAGAAAAGAGAAACATGAATGAGGAGCTACAGTCACAGTTCTGAGTTCTACTTCAGTATCTAGTCTATATATTCACAGACAATCCCTCACCCACTCCAGTTTCTCTAGGTTTCTGAGATCTCTGAAATTTACTTCACCCTAAGATGTTCACCATTATCTTCATGAAGAATGTTTTCTTCCTGCTGAGTCTGTGCCAGTTTGGTTTCCCACTGGATACATTACTTTTCTTTACTTGTTATCATGATGTCGAGAGGGTCACTGTGTGATGACTACTCAGAAGAAAATCTGTCTGCACCACGATGTCTATACTGGTCAGCAATAGAGAAATCCCCAGAACCTAAGGTGAAGTTGGCATGATATTGTCCAATCTGTGATTGACTGACAGAGATCTGTGGGAAGTCACTTCTACCCTCTTTGGATGGAGCAAATGTGCCATAACTGATCTCAGAGAAACACTAGAGTGTTGGGTTCTCTCCAGGGGCCAGAACAGGGCCTTTCTGGTTCCCCAGTGAGGGCTTCCTTGACAATCCTTGCAAGATCCAGCTGCATCTTGCAATACATGCATCCTCTCAACCTGTGGTAACTATGGCATTATGGCATTGCCTCTAATACTTTGGGTCTTAGTATTCTAGACCTTTCTGAAGGCAATCTTTTCCCAGAACCCTCCTGGCAGCACCAAGGTTTATGTCAAACTGTTTCAGGTATGAAATCACAGTGAAATAAATGAGATATCCTCACCTGAAACATGTATCTCCAGAGGGTTAGTGACCTCTAACAACATACATGGACTACTTCTCTAGTATCCATAACATATAAAGGGCCTGTTCATACTATATGCCACAGAGATCTCAGTGAACAGAGTCTGTGACTACTCAGTGTGTATGAACTTTGTCCATTGGAGCCTAGAGAACTTCAGATCTTTCTCACTCAGAACGAACCAGTCATAATATTTTGATGGACATACTGGAGCATCACATTCCAACTTGATGTCACCACAGGACTGGGAAAGACTGAAAGAATAGGTTTGCCATGGTGGACACCTAGGATGCAGGCTGGTAAGTGAAACAAAGCCCTCATTGCCTCCAGCAGGTGGGCAGTGGCTGAACAACTTTGGAAGAATATTGTGACTCTTAGTGAATTGCCACCACCACAATGTTCTCTGTCTACACAGCAAAGTTATAAGAGTAGCAGTTATATCACATTGCATTAAGCCTTGTCAAAGAAGGGATGGTAAATTTGTCTTACTGTTGCATTCTATTTGTGACTTCTGTCCCAGACTCTGGGCTTCCTTATTTAGGTATCACATACTTATAGCTTCCTATGACCTCCACACAGCACATGGTTGCAGGACTTTCTGATGAGATCACAGAGCATAAATAAGCCCAGGTGGAGGGTTTATAAAGTTTCCCTGCAAAGAAGCAGAGTTGATGCATCACTTGGACAGTTAGACAAAGGTCACACTTACAAATGACACTTAAGCTGATTGACAATAGCAGAAGGACACACAAAGACACAATTTTCCCCTGGATTCTTGATATCCACTGTTATTTTCCACCCAGGTTTCTGTGCATAAGTATAGCTCTATCATGCATTCTTAGATATTATGTTCAAGAGCATAATATATAAGAGAGATGGCTCACTTAAAATCACACATCAGGTCCTTTCCTGGGATCCTGTGTCAGTGATGATATCATTCAAATCAAATACTAGGTATTTCTCACCTGAGACCAGGAGTTCTATGTGATCCCTTGGTACTGACAATAGATGGAAGCTATTCAAGTAACAGCCAAAGCATGGGAACCTCAATCTCTCATTGGTGGTTACCAGACCCAATGTGAAGTGAGATCAGGATGACGCAGTGTATTTATTCTGTATACATGTAGCCTTGAAGAGCTTCTCTTCTTCCTTCATGCACATGAGCCTGTTATATACCTGTTGTGAGTTCCTATGAAGGGTCACATGCCCTCCTGAAGTCAACATAGAACAGGAAGTAGCTGACAGGGTGATGTTGTTGGGACAAACACTTAGGAGATAAAAGGAAGCCCATTAAATGGAATCATACAGTAAACATTAACACCACCCCCCTTTTTGGTATTTGAAAAAGAGACACCACTGTGAACATACTCCTTTTCTCAAGAAAGTTCCTGGCTTGGGGAAGTCTCTTCTCCCCTCTCACTGCTAGCTCCAGGGTGTCACTGTGGTATGACCATCCAGCAGAATTGTAACAGTAACAGTGATATTGCTCTGCACTGTGGTCAATGAGGTTGGTACCAACATACTTCAGTTAGAATGCATCAGGATATCAGGGAGCTAGCTACATTAGTAACATAGGCAGGTGATATTGGTATATATGTGATATCCTTGCATTAGAGGTGACCTTAAATTCCCCTCCTTTATACACAGCCACTCAGGAAATCCAGATTTCAGCACATGAATAGTAAGTCAAGCTTTTGTATAGAACTATTTCTGGGTAGCTGTGAACAATCATCTATTCATGCTAGATATGGAGCTGATGACAGAGCAAAGTAAGAATAATACCAACAATCAAATAGGTGAAGCATGGAGTTTTATGGCATTATCTCAGCAAATGGGGATTAGCCATAGTATATAGGAACTGAAAGATCCTGAGAAAAATTGTAACAGGTCACAAAGTCCCTGAAACTGGAAAGCCTTTACATAGCTGAACATAATAGCCTGAACATTTCTTGAATCTCTGTGCTTGCCCCTGCTGTTCTTTGAATTCATGTATTTGCCAACTGATACAGCTTACTGCCAAGTGTTTGTGGTTTGGTTGATGGATTGAGATACAACTCACTGCCAAGTGTGTGTGGATTTCACTTTGCACCTGTGCACCTGAGCATGAAAATCTTCCATGTACCCATTTCTTCTGTCGAAATAATGGATATTCTCAGATCAGGAAAAATCCTCTACTCCCTCCTCCTCCTTTCCCCCTTGAGGGCCCATAAATATCGGGTCCTCTTTTCCCTTGGGGTCAACTCCTCTATCCACTTCCGGGATACGAGTCATCCCCAGAGCTCTGGCTTTCCCCGGAATAAAGCCTCATGTGATTTACATCAAGACCGTTTCTCGTGTGTGATTTGGGGTGTCGCCTTTCCTGAGACAGAACGTGTGAGTCCTTACGTTCTGGGTCTTTCAGAACAAAAATCACCTAATGAGAGCTGACTCACCAACTTCAACCTCAGAATAGGTGACAGCTCATAAAAACTGGAAATATGGTGTACAGTGAGAAAACCTGTATGTAGTTCAAGAGGTTGAAGAGCATAATTTCTGGGGAGCACAGCTGCCAGGGGACAGCAATGGGAACACCTTAGGACAAAAGTTTTAGAATTTAATGTCAGAAGTAAGAGAGGAAATAAGACCTACTGAGAACCACATTTGTGTCCACCTGTGGCCACGTGAACTGGGTTCCCCTGAAAGGTGGCCTGGGGCTGAAAGAGATCAGAAAAGAAGGAGGCCTAACAAACCTTTCTGTTCAAAGCATTTGAAGTTTACTGAGAGTCAGTGCCTATAAAGAGGGTAGGCCCATCCCCCACCAGTCCATTCTTGGTGCCTGGAGCCAGCCCAAAGGTGATCTACTGGGCGTGTCTCCAGAATGTCTCAAGGACCTCTCAGCAGGAAGCAGAGTCTTAGAGAAGAGCAGTGGCAGTTGACATAACAATTAGAGCCATCTAGGTCAGAAGGCTCCACCCTAGGTAATCTCAATCTTAGTGGCAGCAAGGTCAAGGTCTGGATCTGTCTGCTTCAAGGGTGAGGGAGGCTACACACATTTTTCCTGGACTAGAAAATTACACACATTTTCTATGACTAGAAAGTAAATAGGACCAATACAAGACAGAAAGTCCCAGGAGAAGGAGGTTGGGGGAACGTTCACAAGACCTAGTTAATCCACTGATGGGAGCTTAGGCCTCTCCCAGCATGGATCATTCATTGCTTGCTATTTTTATTGTTTTCTGACTTCCTCATTACTAGAAGAGTCAGGCCCTCCCCCTTAACACTTGGCATCTAAGACTCACCACTTCTTCTTTCTCAACATTTCTATTCTGAACAAAGTTCCTCATCTGACACTGCAGATTCTCTCTCAATGACTCAGGCACTCGTGCTCCCTGGAGGAATGCCATTAGTCAAACTACTTGTATCACTGGGACTTGTGTTTTGTCAGGTTATATGGTCAATTTTGGAGAAGGCACCATGAGGTTCTGAGAAGAAGGTATATTCTATTGTTTTAGGGTGAAATATTCTTTAGATATCTGTTAAATATATTTTATTCCTAACTTCAATTAGTTTCACTGTGTCTCTGTTTAGTTTCGGTTTTCATGATCAGTCCTTTGCTGAGAGTGGGGTGTTAAAGTCCCCCACTATTATTGTGTGGGGTAAAATGTGTGCTTTGATCTTTAGCAAGTTTTCCTTTACATATGTGGGTGACTGTGATGGTTTGTATATTCTTGGACCAGGGAGTGGCACCATTTGGAGGTGTGGTCTTGTTGGAATAAGTGTGACCTGGTTGGAGTAGGTGTGTCACTGTGGGTGTGGGCTTAAGACTCTCACCCCAGTTGCCTAGAAGTCAGTCTTTCATTAGCAGCCTTTCGATGAAGACGTAGAACTCTCAGCTCTGCCTGCACCATGACAGCCTGGATGCTGCCATGCTCCCACCTTGATGATAATGGACTGAACCTCTGAGCCTGTAAGGTAGCCCCAATTAAATGTTGCTTTTTATAAGACTTGCCTTGGTCATGGTGTCTGTTCACAGCAGTAAAACCCTAACTAAGACAGTGTCCTTGCATTTATGGCATAGATGTTCAGAATTGAGAGTTCATCTTGGTAGATTTTTGCTTAGATAAGTATGAAGCGTCCTTCTCCATTTTTTTTTTTGATAACTTTTGGTTGGAAGTCAATTTTATTTGGTATTATAATGGCTACTCCAGATTTTTTCTTGGGACCATTTGCTTGGAAAAACTTTTCTAGCTTTTCACTGTGAGGTAGTGTTTGTCCTTGTTACTGAGATGTGTTTCCTGTATGCAGCAAAATGATGGGGATTGTTTATGTGTCCAGTCTGTTATTCTATATCTTTTTATTGTGAAATTGTATCCATTGATGTTAAGAGATACTAAGGAAAAGTAATTGTTGCTTCCTGTTACTTTTGTTGTTAGAGTTGGAATTCTGTTCATTTGGCTATCTTTTTTAGGTTTATTGAAAAAATACTTCCTTGCTTTTTCTCCAGCTTAGTTTCCCTCTTGTGTTGGAATTTTATCTTTATTATCCTTTGAAGGGCTGTATTTGTGGAAAAATATTGTGTAAATTTGGTTTTGTCATGGAAAACCTTGGTTTCACCATCTATGGCAATTGAGAGTTTTGCTGGGTATAGTAGCCTGGGCTAGCATTTGTGTTCTCTTAGGGTCTGTATGGCATCTGCCCAGGATCTTCTGGCTTTCTTAGTCTCTGGGGAGAAGTCAGGTGTAATTCGGATAGGTCTGCCTTTATATGTTACTTGACTTTTTTCCCTTATTGCTTTAAATATTCTTTCTTTGTTTTGTGTATTTGGTGTTTTGATTATTATGTGATGGGAGAATATTTTTCTGGTCCAATCTATTTGGTGTTCTGTAGACTTCTTGTATGTTCATGGGCATCTCTTTCTTTAGGTTGAGGAAGTTTTCTTCTATAATTTTGTTGAACATATTTACTGGCATTTTAAGTTGGAAATCTTCCTTCTCATTCATATCTAATTCCTTAGTTTTGGTCTTCTCACTGTGTCCTGGATATCCTGGATGTTTTGAGTTAGGATCTTTTTGCATTCCACATTTTCTTTGATGATTGTGTCAATATTTTCTGTGGTATTTTTTGCACCTGAGATTGATTCTTCTATCTCTTGTATTCTGTTGTTTAAGCTTGCATCTATGGCTCCTGATCTCTTTTCTAGGTTTTCTATTTCTACAGTGGTCTCCCTGAGTGATTTCTCTATTGTTTCTACTTCCATTTTTATATCCTGGATAGTTTTGTTTAATTTGTTCACCTGTTTGGATGTGTCCTCCTGTATTTATTTAAGGGAGCTATTCATTTCCTTCTTATAGTCCTCCATCATCCTTAAGAGAGGTGACTTTAGATCCATATCTCGCTTTTCTGGTGTGATGTGTATGCAGGACTTGCTAGGGTGGGAGAGTTTGGTTCTGATGATGCCAAATAATCTTGGTTTCTGTTGCTTCTGTTCGTATGAGTGCCTCCTGCCATCTGATTATCTCAAGTGCTTGCTGCCCTCAATATATCTGATTAGAGCCTGTCCTTCCTGTAATCCTGGTTGAGTCAGAACTCCTCAGAGTCCAGCTTTCTCTGTGATCCTGTGATTCTGTGATCTTGTGAGCCTGAGATTCTGGGCGTGTCAGAGTTCTTTGCAGTCAAACTTCCTCTGAGACCCTGAGATCCTGGTGTGACCAAGATTCTGGGTTCTTGGGATCCTAAGATCTTGGAGGTATTAGAGTGCCTGGAAGTGGTACCTCCTCTGGGGACTGTGGGACTGTCCACTGTGTTCAAAACCAAGGTAGACCAGTGCTGACCAGAGGAACCTGAGCTTCTGGTTGGGTGGAGCTCCTGTGTCCCTGCTCTTGCTGGCTCCAGGCACTCCCAGTTGTGTTGGAACAGATGCTGTGTTCCACTCACCAGTGATCCTAAGATCCTGGATGTGCTAGGGCACCTGGGGGGTGGAGAGTCCTCTGGGGACAGTGGGACTGTCCTCAGAGTTCTCGCCCAAGGTCAGTTTATTTCTTAATCTCTGAATAATGAACCCTCTTCTCATGACCCTCCCTATGCTAAATTTACTTCTATGCCAGCCAAGAGCTTTCTTGTTCATGAATCCTGGGTTACCTTCTGAGCTCACAAAGACCAGAATCACCTCACCTGACACTTTGATCTCTATAGGATCACTGGGATGTGACAATGAGCTTTGAAACCAGAGCACATATAGATACCCTCACAGCACTTGGAAAATTCTGCCTCAAATTGTGGATCTTGGAACTTTAATCTTTGCTGCATTTAGGGATAGGCAGCACCTTTGCTGAACAGAAAGATGTCCATTGGGATTGACGATTGACAAATAAGGGTCACATTCTCTCCTGAAGACATGCCTAGATGCACTGATAAATTGTGTGTGATATAAGGATGTCCTAGAAAAGAGAAACATGAGTGAGAAACAGTCACAGTTCTGAGGTTCTATTTCAGTATCTAGTCTATATATTCACAGACAATCCCTCACCCACTCCATCATCTATAGATGTCTTAAATGTCTGAGAATATTAACCTCACCCTGAGATGCTCATAATCAACTTAATGATCAATCCAAGGTCTCCTCCCAGCCAAGCTTGTGCAAAGTTGGTTCCCTACTGAATTCATGACTTTTACTGACCTGTGACCAGGGTGTCTTGAGGAACACTAGGGGTTGACTACTCAAAAGAAAATCAGGATGCATCATAGCATCTATATTGGCCAGCAATAGAGAAATCCACATAATCTAAGGTAAAGTTCTCATGACATTGTCCAGTCTGTGACTGACTAACAGAGAGCTGTGGGAGATCACTTCTACCCTATTTGGAGGGAGCAAATCTGTCATAATTGATCTCAGAGGAACACTAAAGTGTCAGGTTCTCTCCAAGGGCCAGGAGATGGCCTTGCTGGTTCAGCAGGGAGGCCTTTCTTGACCACGCTGGAACAATGAGAGATAACATGTCATCCAGCTGCATCTTGCAATACATTCTACCTCTCATTCTGCTATGACTATTACATGGCCTCTATTTCTTTGGGCCATAGTAATCAAGACCTTTCTTCAGCCACTCATTTTCCAGAAATCTCCTGGGCACAGCAAGGTTAATAACAAAATTTCTTGGGCTATCAAAACACAGTTAAATAAAAGACAACTGAAATATGTATCTCCAAAAAGTTACTGGCCTCTGACCACACATGTGTTGTACTTCAATAGTATCCATAACATCTAAAAGGCCCCTTCTTGCTAGGTGCCACAGAGATCTCAGAGAACAGAGCCTGGTACTTTCTAGCATGTTTGAACTGTGCCTTCTGGGTCCTGGAGAACTTCAGATCTTGCCTAGTCACAATGAATAAATTGTATATTTTTGATGAGACACAATAGAGAGTCACATTCCCACCTGAGGTTACCACAGGACTGGCAAAGGCTGAAAGAGTAGGTTTGCCATGGTGGACACCTAGGAAAGAAAAAAGGCAGGCTATTAAATGAGGAAAAAGCCCTCATTGCCTCCAGCAGAAGGACTGTGGGTGAACAACTTTGGGACAGTATTTCCTCAGGGGAAAGGAAAGGATTATGACCCTTAGTGAACTGTCACCTATCACTGTCCTCTCCAGGTTGTGACTTGACTCTGTCTTCCCAGCAAAGTTGAAAGAGTAAAAGTTGTATTACCCTGCATTCAGGCTTGTCAAAGAAGGAATGGTATATTTGTCTTATTGTTGTATTATATTTGGGTCCTTCTGTGCCAGGTACTGGACTTCCCCATTTCAGTATCACATATTTATAGGTTCTTAAGGTCCCCACACACCAAATGGTTACAGGACTCTCTGAGGGGATCACAGAACCTGAATGAGCCCAGATGGTGGGTTTTTGAAGGGACCCTGCAAAGTAGAAGAAGAGACACATCTTAGGACTGTTGCACAGAGGTCACAGTTGTAAATCACATTTAAACTGATATACAACAGCAGAAGGACACACAAGGATCCCGAATTTCCCTGGACTCTTGATATCCATTGTTATTACCCACCTAGGTTTTTGCACATAGGTCCAGCTGTATCATACATTTTGTGACATTAGTTTCAGGAAACCTGGCTCACTTGCCCACCACACATCAGGTCTTTGCCTGAGATCCTGGGTCTGTGGTGATATCATTCAAATGGAAAGCTAGGGCTTTCTTACCTGAGACGAAGAGCTCTATCTGATTACTTGGCACTGACCACAGCTGAGAGTGATTCAAGTACTAGCCATAGCATGTGAACCTTCATTTTTGGCCATCATTGGGAAGAGAGGCTCCTTGGTCTTACAAACTTTATTATGCCCCAGTACAGGGGAATGTCAGGGCCAAGAAGTTGTATTGGGTGGGTAGGGGAGTAGGGCGGGGGAGGGTATAGGGTACTTTCAGGATAGCATTTGAAATGTAAATAAAGAAAATATCTAAATATCTAATAAAAAAGTAAAAAAAAAGTCTACTTCCATTTTGAGGGAATTATGTGAATTATAATTGTAGAATTAAAATGTCACCCTTACAAAACAAAAACAAACAAACAAAAAACACCCGAGCATCCAGGATGATCAAGTAGGTTTTATCCCAGGGATGCAGAGATGGTTCAATATTTATTTCCCCAAATTCCCTGGGGTGCTTTTGCAAAATGGGCACAATAAATAAGCTAGACCATAAAACATGCTCTTCATGTTTTTTGTGTTTGAGTGTTGTAAGAAATTTTTTTCTAGAAAGCTAGGAAGATGTAATAGTAGTCTGTAGTTCTTCAGAAACTGAAGCAACTTGAGTCAATGGTGGGAGTTATTTTATCCCAGAGATGTAAGCTTGGTGGTTCCTTGTTCTGGGAAGGTCTGCACTCAACTGTGTCTCCCTTCTGGCACGATCATAGAAACTGCAAATAAGTTGTTCCTGAAATCCTGGGATCTTGCCTATAACAGGATCTTCCAGACAGGATTCCTCCATTTGACAGACATGAAGGACAGCAGGCAAGAGAGTACTGGTTTCTACCGATGAGGGCTATGAGATACCTCCAGCTCCATCAGCAAAACTGTGTGTGTTTCCATGGTTTTGCTGCTAGTTCCAGAGACTCCTGGGGACTTCTAGAATGCATATATGATAATGTTACACTTTTGCATTAGTGTGAACATTCAACTGACAGGCTTGTTGTCAATGTATGCCTAAATGTGCCTTGTTCAGAAACTTTCTGCATGATTGTAAGAAATTTTTGTATACATTGGTAGAGGGGAAATTCACTTTAAAAATCCCAAGAATGAATGTTATTGTGTGTGTGTGGTGGAAGAGATTGGTGTCTTTGTATCTCAAAAGGAAAATGTAATAAATACAGAAAGAAAGAAAAATAAATTCCTCCCTTAAGGTCTGTATCCATGCTTCATATCTCTCCTTTTGTTACTCCTCCTGTTCCTTGAGTTCCTCCTGTATTCTCTGTTCAAGGTTCTGCCTCCACATTTTGAGTTTTCCTTTACGTTGCAATTCTGATATTCTACTGTCCATTTTATTTTGATTGATTAATTTTAAAAGGTTATTCTGCAAGTCTTGTTTCCAATACACATTATTTTCTCTTTGTTGCTCAGTGATTTCTTGTATCTTTTGTTTTTGCATCTCTTCCAGCTCCTATATCCCACCTTCATTTTCATATTTATCTTGTTCAAGATGCTCTATAATTTCCTGTATGTTCTATTCTAGGCCCTGCTTTCATAATCTTAGCTGCTCTTTATATTGTAATTCTGATATTGCAGCATCTGCCTTATTTTAATTTGCTAGCTTTAGTAAATTATCTTCTAGACTTTGCTTATTTAGACCTATAAAATCCTGAACCTTTAATCCTGCTAAGAGAGAGAGAGAGAGAGAGAGAGAGAGAGAGAGAGAGAGAGATATTCTGTAGTCTCTTTTTCTAAGGCAAGGAATTTTTATCTAGGACCATATCTTTTCAGAAGACCTAGTAAATCAAGAGAATAAACATTGCAATATCAGTAAATGACAAGGTGTCTATTTCCTTTAAATTAGTCCTCGTCAAGCCATTCAAAATATCATTCCATAAAGCCCAAAATGTATTTATTGTGTTTCTTGTCTTTAAGTATCAAAAAAGTTACGTATCTCTCATTGTCAGTGTACTACCTGATTCAGAGCCCTTTGTCCCTTTGTCTCCCTCTGCTGTTTGATCCAGAACACTACAGTACTCTCTGACACTCCAGAGCTTTTGTGCTTCTGTTTGGGTTGCAGCTGGCAGCCTGTGCGTGTGAGCTGATCTCTGGCAGCCTGCAGCACTCCTGTGTAGACGGGATCTGGGCAGTGGGAAGGTAAGGGGAAGCGAACACAGAAAGGCTCTCTCCTGCACAGATGTCCCGATTAGCTCAGTGTGTCTGCTCAAAATTACCTCTCAGGCAGTTGTGCTCCAGAGTCTCCTGCTCCTCCCTGAATTAATTAATTAATTAATTAATTTCCTTCTTTCTTTTCCTTCCTTTTTTTTATTAGATATTTTGTTTATTTACATTTCAAATGTTATCCCCTTTCCTGGTTTCCCCTGATTCTATGAGGGTGTTCCCCTACCCACCCACCCTCTCCCACTTCCCCATCCTGGCATTCCCCTATGCTGGGGCATCCAGCCTTCACAGGACCAAGAGAATTTCCTCCCACTGATGTACAACAAGGCCACCCTCTGCTACATATGCAGCTGGAGCTATGGGTCCCTACAAGTGTATTCTTTGGTTGGTGGTTTAGTAGTTGGGAGCTCTGGGGGGTCTGGTAGGTTGATACTGTTGTTCCTCCTATGGGTCTACAAACCCCTTCAGCTCTTCCAGTCCTTTCTCTAACTCCTCCATTGGGGACCCCATGCTCAGCCCAATGGTTAGCTGCGAGCATCCACCTCTGTATTTGCCAGGCTCTGGCAGAGTCTCACAGGAGACAGCTATATCAAGCTCCAGTCAGCAAGCACTTCTTGGCATCCACAATAGTGTCTGAGTTTGGTAACTGTTTATGGAATGAATCTCCAGATGGGGACCTGATAAAATTGCAAAGCTTTTATAAGGCAAAGGACACTGTCAATAGAACAAAATGGCAACCAATAGATCAGGAAAAGATCTTTACCAATCCTACATCTGTTAGAGGTCTAATATCCAATATATACAAGATCTCAAGAAGTTAGACTCCAGAGAATCAAATAACCCTATGAAAAATGGGGTATAGAGCTAAACAAAGAATTCTCAACTGAGGAATACTGAATGGCTGAGAAGCACCTAAAGAAATGCCCAAAATCTTTAGTCATCAAGGAAATGGAAATCAAAACAACCCTGAGCTTCTACCTCACACTAGTCAGATTGGCTAAGATCAAAACTCAGGTGACAGCAGATGCTCTCAAGGAGAAAGAGGAACACTCCTCCACTGTTGGTGGGATTGCAAGCTTGTACAACCACTCTGGAAATCAGTCTGGAGGTTCTTCAGAAAATTGGACATAGTATTACCTGAGGACCCAGCTATACCACTCCTGAGCATATACCCAAAATATGTTCCCACATATAACAAGGACACATGCTCCACTATGTTCATAGCAGCCTTATTTATAATAGCAAGAATCTGGAAAGAACCCAGATGCCCTTCAACAGAGGAATGGATACAGAAAATGTGGTACATTTACACAATGGAATACTAGTCAGCTATTAAAAACAATGACTTCATCAAATTTTTAGGCAAATGAATAGAACTAGAAAATATCTTGAGTGAGGTAAACCAATCACAAAAGAACACACATGGTATGTGAAAGACCCACAGGAGAGGTGACACCCCAAATCACTCACGAGAAATAGTCTTGATGCAAACTGCAAGAGGACATTTATTCCAAGAGCACTCTGGGACCCACAGTGTACACCACACAGGGTTGTAGGACTGTGTGCCCCGAGTAGCTGGATAAGGGGGTATTTAAAAGAAGAAACCACAACTCAAGGGGGTGAGGAGGGCGTTGTTGGAAAATACCAAAAATACCAGTTAAGAGTCACAAGGAAGTACAAAGTCACAAGAGTCACAAGGAATACCTGGTAATTGTTCGGGTTATTTCTCAAGAGAGTTTCTATGAGCCCCTAGCAATAGCACATTTGCCTGGCAGGTTCCAGCAGTAGTCAGGGTGGGTCAGGGTGACTTTCCTTGAAGGAACATTCCCTGAACCCAGGAAGTGGATGGGTGGAGGAATGTCACTATCTGTTTTATGATTAGGGTACCTTGAGGCATTAGGTCACAAAAGTCACATTCTCAAGCCTGGGCCTAAGGCCTAGTTTTTTAGTATGCACTAACTGATAAGTGGATATTCCCCAAAAGCTCAGAATACCCAAGACACAATTCATAGACCACATGAAGCTCAAGAAGAAGGAAGGCCAAAGTCTGGGTGCTTTGGTCCTTCTTAGAAGTGGGAACATAATACCCATGGGAGGCGATAGAGAGACAAAGTGTGGAGCAGAGACTGAAGAAAAAGCCATGCAGATGCTGCCCCATCTGGAGATCCTCCCTGCAATTCTTACAGAGCACTGCCCAAGTCCAGCTCCACTCTGGGGTGCTCCCACTGACCATAGCTCTCTGTCTGGGGCTTGGGGAAGGAGCCTCTCTGCAGTTCTCTGGAGGACCCTCAGATCCAGTCATCTTTCAATCCACATACTGCTGCAGCCTAGATTGCTGCTCCAGCCATGTATTCAGTGGTGGAGGGGTGGGGGCAGGGCACATATGTTTCAGGTTAGCTGAGTTCTAATCAATATAATAGGCGACAGTTTGTTACAGTAAATCTCCAACCCAAATATGCCCATGCAATGAAAATACAACTCAATTAATATGAATACAAGCTGTGTGCCTGGACTGGGCACATCTACCACCTTCTCCAACTATGAGACCCCTTAGAACTTGCGGTTTCTCCAGGCCTCGCGCTTCTGCTCTGATTTTCTTCTTCCTCCTCCTGTGTCCCATCCTCTTCCATTTTCTCCTTCTCTCTCCTCACATTCCATTCCACCTTCCTTTTTATTTGCCCAACCATCAGCTCGCCTTTATTTTACAAATTAAGGTGGGAAGCAGGTTTACAGGATATCACCTGAGTGCAGAATCATTCCTTGTTAGCAACCACTCACAAAAGAACCAAATTGACATCAAATATAATTAGCCCCAGGACTATCCACAACATGAGATCCCTTATAACAGGTACTTTCTCTAGGTCACATGCTTCTGCTCCATTTTTCTTTCACCTCCTTCTCTTCAGTCTTCCTATCACTCCTCTCTCCCCTCATCTTCTCCTCCCCCTTCGCTCCCTCTTTCTCTAAAACTTATTGCTCCACCTTTCCCGTCCACTGCCAGATCACTGGCCCTAGCCTTTATTATACAAGTTAAAATGAAGAGAAGGTTCCCGTGAAGTCACCGGAGTACAAGATTCTCTCCTCCTAGCCCAGGCAATCCCTCAGAATTAGTATCAAAATACAAACAGCACCAGGGCAATTCACAAAAAGGTGGAGCTTTGGAAATCCTGTTGAAGAGGGGCAGGGAAGACTCAGGGAACCTTCTTGGGTCTGACCATGTCCTCTGCATATTTGTTAAAATCGAGTAACTGTGTCTTCTTCTTCTTCTTCTTCTTCTTCTTCTTCTTCTTCTTCTTCTTCTTCTTCTTCTTCTTCTTCTTCTTCTTCTTCTTCTTCTTCTTCTTCTTCTTCTCCTTCTCCTCCTCCTCCTCCTCCTCCTCCTCCTTCTTCTTTTTTTTTTTTTTTTTTTGTTTTTTTGAGACAGGGTTTCTCTGTGTAGCCCTGGCTGTCCTGTAACTCACTCTGTAGACCAGGCTGGCCTAGAACTCACAAATTCGCCTGCCTCTGTCTCTGCCTCCCAAGTGCTGTGTTTAAAGGTGTGCACCACCACATCAGGTGTAACTGTGTCTTCTTGTGGGACTCCTAACAGTTGGAACAGTGGCTGTCTGGGACTCTTTTGACAACTTTTGGGACCCATACTGAATTGTCCCTTCTGGCCTTACTATAAGGGGAAGTGCCTAGTGTTACAGCAAATTAATATGCTTTGTTTCAATTTGGAAGTAGATAATTTTGAAAGTCCTGCCTTTTTAAAAATGAAAACAGAGGAATGGATTCGGGTAAATAAGAGGTAGGAGGGAGGAACCAGGAGGAGAGGAAAGAGGAGAAAGTATAGTCAGAGTTTAATATATAAGAGAATAAATAAAACTAATTAAAATGTATTTTGTTGTTAATTCATAACTGTAATTTTGCGATTATAAACATAATATAAATATCTGAATAAATTTTAAAGAAAATATTTGATATAGAAAACAGATTATCAAGGGTATAATAACAACATTTCACAAAATATGTAAAAATCCTCATTAATATTTCAAAGTTCACTGCTAATAAATGAATCAAAACACAAGAATAAAATGTTTTCATCAATCAGATTTACAGCAGGGAAAGTTGATGAGTCTTCCTTTCTGTAATGTTTCCATAGGAAATGAAG
The DNA here is from genome assembly GCA_902729485.2 of Mus minutoides. Taxonomy (NCBI): domain Eukaryota; kingdom Metazoa; phylum Chordata; class Mammalia; order Rodentia; family Muridae; genus Mus; species Mus minutoides. The sequence continues at coordinate 70,815 of LR749629.1, read as the reverse complement.
TTAATTATGCATTATTTGGCAGAATAATGATAAAAACCTTGTATAGGGCATTTAGATATCCTGTATTAGATATTAAATAAATATGGAGGGCCTGAAAGATGTTTCAGTAGACAAAGGTGCTTGCTGCTTAGAATAATAGCCTGGATTCATTCCCCAGAAGCAACATAGTAGAAGTAGAGAACTCACTACTAAAAGTTACTAACTTTGTATATGTGGGCATACACACCTCCACATAATTAATTAATCTTTAAAATAAACATTCTTTTTGTCCAAGAAAGTCCATATCCAATTGTATGACTCTGGTAATGGTACATTCTTCAGATTGCTCCTGGAATTTTGTATATGCTAGCAAAAGTTAAAAAAAAAAACATAAGCCTAACCCATAATTGAATTTCATAAACATACACACATACATACATTCCATATTACTCTATGAAACCACTTAAATTGTTATTCACTCACAATATTCACAGTGAATTGTGGAAGAAATATATAAGGCATAAAATGCTCCTCCACAGACAAATATAGCTGTGCAATTTCACATGTGCCCATAGATATCTTGAGATTGTGAGATACCAGCATGAAGTAAAAAATGTTACATAATGCTGTTGTTATTTTTAACTTTCAATTTTGCTCATTTGTTGTCATTTGATCAGAAAGTGGGAAAAACCCTTGAATGCATTGGTACAGGAAACAATTTCCTAAACAGAACACTAACGTCTCAGGCTCTAAGATCAACAATTGATAAACAGGACCTCATGAAATTTCAAAACTTCTGTAAGGCAAAACAGCATCCCACGGATTGGGAATAGATCTTCACTAACCCTATATCTGACAGAGGGCTAATATCATATATATACTCAATAAGTTATACTCAGCAAACCAAATAACCCAATTAAAAGAATGGAGTATATAGCTAAACAGAATTTTCAACAGAGGAAACCCAAATAGCCAAGAAACATTTAAAGAGATGATCAATATCCTTAGCTATCAGGGAAATTCAAATCAAAATGACCCTGAGATCCCATCTTACACTAATAAGAATGGCTAAGATTAAAAAAACAAAAACAAAAGCAAAAAAAACCCTCAAGTGACAGCACATGCTGATGAGAATGTGGATATAGGAGAACATTCCTCCATTGCTGGTGGGATTGCAAACTTGTAAAACCACTCTGGAAATTGAACTGGCTGTTTCTCAGAAAATTGGAAATTTTGCTACCTGAAGACCCAGCTATACTGTTCCTGGGGATATAACCAAAAAGATGTTCCACCATACCACAAGTACATGTGTTTCACTATGTTCATAATAGCCAAAAACTGGAAACAACCCATATGTCCCTCAGCTGAAGAATAGGTACAGAAAATGTGGTTCATTTACACAATGGAATACAACTCTTTTATTAAAACAAGAGCATAATGAATTTTGCCAGAAATAGAAAATATCATCCTGAGTGAAATAACCCAGACCCAAATGGACATGAATGGGATGTAATCAATTATAAGTGGATATTAGCCATAAAATACCAGATATCCATGATGCACCCCCACAGACCTAAAGAAGCTAAACAAGAAGAAAGTTCCAAGCAAAGATGCTTGAATATCACTTAGATGGGAGAATAAAATAGTTACAGGAGGCAGAGCAAGGGAAGTAACTGGGTGGGAGAAGGGATGGGGAATAAAATGGAAGAGGCCAGGCTTAAGTGTGGGGAGACACAAGAGAGAGGGTCAGAAGGCCAAAACTATGAATTGAAATCTGTAGTTACCCGGGGTAGAAGGGTAAGGAAAAAATCTCTTAGGAAGTGCCAAAGACCTGGGGTGGGAGAGGTTCCAAGTAGTCAATGAGGATGACCTTCCTCTAGATACATAAGAGTGAGGATATGTAACCTGAAAAGACCACATCCTGTATTCAGGCAGGACTCTCAGTGGAGGGATAAGGACACCAACCCACACTCAAAACTTTTGACCCAAAACTTGTCCTGTCTAAAAGAAATGCAAAGATGGACAAAGATGGAGAAGAGACCGAGGGAATAGCCAACTAATAATAGGCCCAACTTGAGATTCATCCCATGGGCAAGCACCAATACATGACATTATAAGGGTAGTCTGTTGTGCATACAGACAGGAGCCTAGCATAACTGTCCTTTCAAAGCCTCAACCCAGCACGTGACTTACACAGATGCAGATACCCATAGACAACCGTTGGACAGAGGTTCGAGACTCTTTCTTTTTTCAGTTCAACTGTTTTCCCTTTCCTGCTCGTCCCTCCAAAGTTCTTCACCCCATTCCCACCTCCCCTTTGACTCTGAGAGGGTGCTCACCAACCCACCTTCATCCATCCCCCTATCCTCCCCACCCCCTTTCCCTGGGAGCATCAAGTCTCTACAGAATTAGGCACATCCTCTCTCACTGAGGCCAGACAAGGCAGTCCTCTGCTACCTATGTGCCTGGGGCCATGGACTATCCTATTTACGTTCTTTAGTTGGTGTAAGCTTAGTCTCTGGGAGCTCCCAGGGCTTCAGATTAGTTGATACTGTTGGTCTCCTTATGGGTTGTCATCACCTTCAGTTCCTTCAATCCTGCCCCTAACTCTTCCATAGAGGTCTCCAACCTCAAGCCAGGAGTTAGCTGTAAGTATCTGCATCTCTCTCAGTCAGCTAAAGTCAGGTAAAGCCTCTCAAATGACAACAATATTAGGCTCCTGACTGCAAGCACAAAAAGGCATCAGTAAAAAAGTCAGGCTTTGGTGCCCACCCATGGCATAGATCTCAAGTTGAGCCAGTCACTGGATGGCATTTCCTTCAATGTCTGCTTCATTTTTGTCCCTGTATTTCTTTTAGGCAGAAATACCACAAGGACACATGTTCCATTATGTTCATAGCAGCCTTATTCATAATATCCAGAAGCTGAAAACAATCCAGATGTACCTAAACTGAAAAGAGATACAGAAAATATGTTTAATCTACACAGCGGAATACTATTCAGCTACTAAAAATGAGGACATAATGAATTTTGAAAGCAAATGAGAGAAAATATCATCCTGAGTGAGGACACCCAAATCCAAAAGTTCATTCATGGTATGTATTCACTTTTCAGTGGATCTTAGGTAAGAAGTACAGAATACCCATGATACAACCCACAGATCGTAAGAAGTTTAACAAAGAATGGCCAAGTGAGATGCTTTAATCCTACTTAGAAGATGGAAGAAAATAATAACAAGATATATGCCCAAGAGTGGTGTAGTTGGGTCTTCAGGTAGATCTATTTACAATTTTCTGAGCAACATCCAGGTTAATTTCCAGAGTGGTTGTACCAGTTTGCAATCCCACCAGCAGTGGAGCAGTGTTCTTTCTCCATGTCCTCTCCAGCATTTGCTGTCACTGGAGTTTTTGATCTTAGCTATTCTGATTGGTGTAAGGTGGAATCCCAGGGCCATTTTAATTTGCATTTCCCGATGACTAAGGACTTTGAACCTTTCTTTAAGTGCTTCCAGCCTTTTGAGATTCTTCTGTTATGAATTCTCTGTTTACTTTTATGCTGCACTTTTTTTTCCCATTGGGTTGTTTGGGTTTTTGGTGGTTAGCTTCTTGAGTTCTTTATATATTTTGTATATTAGCCCTCTATCTATTGGGTTAGTAAAGTTTTTTTTCCAATCTGTGGGTTGCCAGTTTTTCCTATTGACTCTGTCCTTTGCCTTACAGAAGCTTTCCAGTTTTATGAGGTCTTATTTATCAATTATTATTTTTTAAATCAATTCTTGATCTTAGAGCCTGAGCCACTGGAATCTGTCTGAAAAATTTCCCCTGTGCCAATGAGTTTGAGGTTCTTTCCCACTTCCTTTTCCATTAGATTCAGTGTATCTGTTTTTATGTTCAGGCCCTGGATCTACTTAGACTTGAACTTTGTGCAAGGTGACAAATATGGATCTATTTTCTACATACAGACTGCTAGTTAGACCAGCTCTATTTATTGCAGATGCTTTCTTTTTCCCATTGTATATTTTTGGCCTCTTTTTCAAAGATCAAATGTCTAAAGATGTGTGGTTTTATTTCTGGGTCTTCAATTCTATTCCATTGATCTTTCTGCCAGTCTCTGTACCAATGCAGATTTTATCACCATTGCTCTGTAGTATAGCTTGAGGACAGGGATGGTGATTCCTGCAGAAGTTCTTTTATTGCTAAGAATTGTTTTCTGTATTCTGGGTTTTTTAGTTTTTGTTTGTTTGTTTGTTTGTTTTTTGTTTTGTTTTTCCAGATGAATTTGAGAATTGTTCTTTCCATGTCTTTGAAGAATTGCGTTGGGACTTTGAAGGGGATGGCAATCTGTAGATTGCTTTTGGTAGGATGGCCAGTTTGACTATGTTAATTCTACTAATCTATGAGCATGGAAGATATCTCCATTTTCTGAGGTCTTCTTCAACTTCTTTTTTGAGAGACTTTAAGTTTTGTTCATATAGATCCTTCACTTGTTTGGTTAGAGTTATCCCAAGATATTTTATATTATTTGTGACTACTATGAAGGGTGCTATTTCCCTAATTTCTTTCTCAGCCTGATTATCATTTGTATAAAAGAAGGCTGCTGATTTATTTGAGTTAATTTTATATCTGGTCACTTTGCTGAAGTTGTTCATCATCTATAGAAGTTCTATGGTAGAATTTTGGGGGTTGCTTTTGCATAGTATCATATCATCTGCAAATAGTGATACCTTGACTTCTTTCTTGCCATTTTGTATTCTCTTGATCTCCTTGGTTGTCTTCTTGCTCTAGCTAGAACTTCAAGTATTATATTGAATAGGTACGAGGAGAGTGGGAATTCTTGTCCCTGATTTTAGTGGGATTTCTTCAAGTGTCTCTCCATTTAGTTTGATAATAGCTGTTGATTTGCTGTATATTGCTTTTATTATATTTATGTGTGGGTCTTAAATTTCTGATCTCTCCAATACTTTTAATATGAAGGAGTGCTATATTTTGTCAAATGCTTTATTAGCATCTAATGAGATGATCATGTGATTTTTTTTTTCCTTTCAAAGAAGAGCTGGTAGAATTCTTCACTAAAGCCATCTGGCCTTGGGTTTTTGTTATTGTTGTCATTGTTGAGAGCATTTTTAATGACTTCTTCCATTTCCTTAGAGAATATGGACCTATTTAGATAGCTTAACTTGATTTAACTTTGATACATGGTATCTGTCTAGAATTATCCATTTCATCTAGATTTTCCAGTCTTTTTGAGTATAGGCTTTTGTAGTAGGATCGATTTTTTTAAAATTTCATCAGTTTCTGTTGTTATGTCTTCCTTTTTATTTCTGATTTTGTTGATTTGAATACTGTCTCTAGACCCTTTAATTATTTTGGCTAGGGGTTTATATACCTTGTTGATTTTCTCAAAAAACAAAAACAAACAATAAAACAAAACAAAACAAAACATGCAAAAACAACCTTCCCTCTCAAAATGCAGCTTTTGAAGTTGTAAATTCTTTGTATCTATCATTCTCTTTGTTTGTATTTTGCTGATTTCAGCTCTATGATTCACTATTTCTTGCTGACTACTCTCTTGGTTGTGTTTGCTTCTTTTTTTTCCCCCCTAGGGCTTTTAGGTGTGCTGTTAAGTTGTTAGTGTAGGATCTCTCCAATTTCTTTACTAGGGAACTTAGTGCTATGGGTCTGAGTTACCTCACACAGAATGATATTTTCCTGTTCAATCCATTCGCCTCCAAAACTCATGATATCCTCATTCTTAATAGCTGAGCACTATTCCATTGTGTAAATGAACCACATTTTCTGTATCCATTTTTCCATTGTGGAACATCTGGATTGTTTCCATCTTCTGGCTATCACAAATAAGGCCACTATAAACATAGTGGACCACATGCCCTTGTGGCATGGTGGGGCATCTTTTGGGTATATAGAGGTTATAAAACAAATGGATTCAACAGATAGCTACGGAACATTTCACCCTGAAACAAAAGAATGTACCTTTTTTCTCAGCACTGCATGGTACCCTCTGCAAAGTTGACCATATAATCACTCACAAAACAAACTTCAACCAATACAAGAAGATTGAAATAATCCCATGAGTCTTGTCATATCCCTATAGACTAAAGCTGGTCTTCAATAACATCAAAAAAAAGAAAACCCACATATTCATGGAAACTAAACAAGTCTCCACTCAATGATAACTTGGTCAGGGAAGAAATAAAGAAATTAAAGAATTCCAGGAATTCAAATAAAATGATGACATAATAAACCCAAACTTATGGGACACAATGAAAGAAGTACTAAAGTAAAACTCATAGCACTAAGTTCCCCAGTAAAGAAATTGGAGAGACCCTACACTAGCAACTTAACAGTACACATGAAAGCTCTAGGAAATAAAAAAAAAAAAAAAACCACAACCAGATAGTAGTCAGCAAGAAATAGTGAATCACGGAGCTGAAATCAGCAAAATACAAACAAAGACAATTATAGATACAAAGAATTTACAACTTCAAAAGCTGGTTTTGTTTTTGTTTTTTGAGAAAAATCAACAAGGTAGATAAACCCCTAGCCAAACTAATTAAAGGGTTCAGAGATAGTATTCGAATAACTAAAATCAGAAATGAAAAGGAAGACATAACAACAGAAACTGATGAAATAAAAAAAAATCATCAGATCCTACTACAAAAGCCTATACTCAAAAAAACTGGAAAATCTAGATGAAATGGATAATTCTAGACAGATACCGTGTACCAAAGTTAAATCTAGAGCATTTAAACTATCTAAATAGGTTCATATCCTCTAAGGAAATAGGAGTAGTCATTAAAAACCTCTCAACAATGACAACAACAACAACAACAAAAAAACCCAAAGCCAGATGGATTTAGTGCAGAATTCTACTGGCCCTTCAAAGAAGAGCTAATACCAATACTCCTCAAACTATTACATAAAATAGAACCAGAAAGAACACTACCTAATTCAGTCTATGAAGCCACAATTACTTTGATACCTAACCCACCCAAGGACCCAACAAAAAAGGAAAACTTCAGACCAGTTTCACTTATGAATATCCATGCATGGTGTATGCGCACTAAGTGGATATTAGCCAAAAAGTACCCAGGATACAATTCAGAGATCTCAAGAAAATTAAGAAGCTGAAGGATTCAAGTGAGGATGCCTCAATCCCACTTGGGAGGGAGAAGAAAGCAATCATGGGGGCAGAGGGAGGGAAGGACCTGGGTAGGAAAGAGGACAGGAAGAGGAATAGGGGAACATGATCAGTTATTGGGAGGGGAACAGGACTGAAGCCCTGAGGGTCAGCCAAAAGAATGGAAACAGGTAACCTTGGGAGGTAGGAGGTACAGGGATCCTCTAGAATGTTCTAGATATCTGGGAGGTGAGAGACTCTCAGGACTCAAAGGAAGGGACATTAGATAAATGTCTTACAGTGGGGAGAAGGAACTTGTAAAGTCCATCTCCAGTAGAAAGACAGGACATCAAGTGCAGGGATGATGTTGCTATCCTACAGTCAAAAATTCTGACCCAGAATTGTTCCTTTCTTAAAGTACTGCAGGGACAAAAATGGAGAAGAGCCTGAAGGAAAGGAGGTGCAGTGACAGGCTCAAATTGGGATCCAGCTCAAGGGTAGGCTCCAATGCCCAACACTATTAATGATTTTATGGTGTACTTACAGACAAGAGCCTAGGTTGACTGCCCTCTGAGATGCCCAACAAACAGCTGAAAGAGCCAGATGCAGACACATCCAACCAATTGACAGAGGGTGGGGACCCCTGTGGTTGAATTAGTGAAAAGTTAGAAGAAACTGAGGAGGAAGTTGACCTCATAGGCAGACTAGCAGTCTCGATTAACCTGGACCCCCAGGATCTCTCAGACACCGAGCCACCAACCAGGCAGCATAATCCAGCTGATATGAGGCACATATACAACAGAGGGCTGACTGGTCTGGCCTCAGTGAGAGAAGATACACCTAACCCTTGAGAGACTTGAGGCCCCAGGGACTGGAGAGGTCTAGTGGGGTGGTATCAGGTGAGTGAGGACATCCTCTTGGAGATAGAGGAGGAGGTATGGGATGAGGGCCAGTCAGAGGGCAGACTGGTAGGGGGATAGATTGGACTATAAAGAAAAGATTAAAGAATAAAAAAAAAATGAAGAAAAGAAAAGAATCACAGGAGGCAGAGGGAGGGAGGGCCATGGTTGTGAGAAGGAAGGGGGAGGGGAAGAGAGGATCAAGCATGGGAAGAGACAGTAGAAAAGCACAGAGGGCCATGAGAATGAATGGAAATATGCTGCTGCAGGGATTGGGGGATATGGGGGGGGAACTCTAGAAAGTTCCAAAAACTTGTGATGTGAGAGGTTCCCAGGAATCACTTGGGATGACTTTAGTTGAAATATTCAACAGTAGGGATATAGAACCTGAAGAGACTACCTCCAGTAGATAGACAAGGCTCCCAATGGAGGGATGGTGTCACCAAACTATCTTCAAAATTTTTGACCCAGAAGTTGGGAACTCTTATGGAAGAGCCTGGAGAAGGATTGAAGGCCCTGAAGGGGATCATGACCAGCGGAGTCAACTAATCTGGACCTTGAGGTGTTTCAACAGACTGAGTCACCAACCAAAGAGCATACAGAGGTGGACTGAGGCTCCACACACATGTACCATATATTTGAGTCAGTCTCCATGTGGTCCCCCAACAACTTGGAGTGGGAGCTGTTCCTAAAGCTTTTGCCTGTCTGTTGAACCAAGTCCCCAACAGGGCTGCCTTATCTGACCTCAGTAGGAGAGGATGACTCTATCCCTGCAAAGAGTTGATTTGACAGAGTTGGGGGTCATAAGGTGGGGGCATCTTGTCAGAGGAACATGGGAGGGATTGGACAGAGAAAATCTGTGAGAGGGAGTTAGTGAAGTGGGCAGTGGTTGGGATATCCAAAAATATAAATAAATAAATAAATAAATAGATAGATAGATAGATAGATAGATAGATAGATAGATAGATAGATAGATAAAGCCCTTTTCCTAGCCTTGAGCAGGCTAAACAGACCTTAATTGTCTGCAACATTTGGTCTTCCGCTGACCTAGCCCAACTAGGTGGGGTCTTCTGCACTTGCAGTTTTCTGTAGGAGCAGACTGCCTGCTAAGCTTGCTTTGCAACATAATCCAGCAGAAACAAAGGATGGGTCTGTGGAGTTTTTCCTATATAAACGCAGAGGAGAAAATTAAACTTTGAGCCTTGATCAGAAACCTTTGTCTTGACTTTATCATTCTCTCCCTGTCAGTCCTTTTTCATTTCCAGCCTCTCCCTTTCAGGTAACCCAGTTCATCCATGGCTGCTGGACAGCTACAATAAATAAACGAATGACTCATGAAACCCTACCCCTCTTTGTTGAACTATTTGCTACAGATAAATTCAGGAGGTGGGGCAAATACTATCGTTGGAATGTCGCCACTCAGGAGCACATCAGGCTCCATTGATCATGCCCAGCCACTAGCAATCCTGAGAAAATTCAATAGGTCTAAAAACAACAAAACAAACAAACATGAATGTGGAAAACTGACTTATTGGAAAGAGCAGACAAGAGAGCTTTGATGGATATTAGAGCACATGTAGAAGAATACAAACATTAGAATGTACTTTATACATATATAAACTTATCAAAGTACAAATTCATAAAAGTTATAAAAATTAATATAGAAATACTTTGCATTTTAGTGCTTTTTAGAACTGTTAAGAATTAAGGGAATGGAACTTTTCACAGTATTATTATATGGATGAATACACAGTTTCTTCTGGAATTCTACTTACTATTAATTCACAGAAGATTTACAAAGAACTGTGTTGTAAAGGGTTCTGAGGTCACATCTAAAAATAACAGAAGAGATTAGTGTCAGATTGGGGAGTGCCAACACAAATGCCAGATATGTCTCATGCTAACTCTACCTAGGATTATAATGGGCAGGGAAATTTTATGAATCATTTTACTCAAAGTTGAGCTCAAGTTAAAGTTGTCCCAAAGGAAAGATGACAATTATGGGATGATCTAGCATCCTGAAAAATATTGCCCAATGTAGACATCACCAAATGCAAACTGAAAAGAACTAAAATTGGCCAGAAGCTAGCTGCTTACCCCCTGAGTGTTTCAGAATAGAGCAATCAGCCTGCTGACTTACTAGGCTGTTTTGTGTTTAAATCATGTCAAAAGAATGACAAAATGAATCATTTTCATGCAGTGTTGTTTGAAAATATAGAATATTATTAAGTAAAAATATATAGATAATCAAATTCTACCTTATTTTAAATATTGCCATAAAAATAAATTTGTGCATTTTTGAGACTCTGATCTTTTGGATAGTATGCTTGAGTTTTCATTTCTGTATACATTTTGCAAAACTGTGCACTGTTTTGTTTTGTGTTTCTTTTTTTTTTTAATTCTTTTCTGACAGGTGAACACTACCTTCATAGTGTCTTCTGAAAGACACTATGGCTTTCACAAACCTGATGCTGTCCCTTAGATTAAATGACAGCTTTTAAGAGAAAATCAGATACAGGATACCACACTTTTGTTAGCACATCATTTGAGACTTAATCTATTAATATACACATTGCCATTGCCAATTCTACCTCGTTTTAAGAAAACCACTGTCTAGTATACCATAGTGAGAGAAGGAGGAGGGAGGGAAGGAAGGAAGAAGGAGAGAGGAAGATAATTGTGCTTGAGAAATAGGAGAGGAAATTTGGAGTTTTATTTGCTTTTTATTGTAACAATAAATTTATCAGCTTATAGCAGTGTTTACTGTCTCAAAGTTTCATAGGGTCAAAAGTCTGAGAATCACATAAGAGAGTTCTCTGCTACAGTCTTACCTGACTATAAGTATGTAATCAGCATTGGTTTTATCTAAGGTTCCAGATAACTTCCCACATCACTGGTAGTTGGCAGAATTCAATTCCTCGTGGTTGTAGAACTGAAGGTCTCATAACTTTATTGGCTGTTGGCTGGTAGCTGTTTTCAGCTCCTAGAATTTGCTATCTATCATCAAAGCCAGCAGTGGCATTTCTATTATAGGAAATTGAATTCTTCAGAAATAATTCAGTTTTTAAGACATTATATGAATAGGTCCCAGCTACCCTAATGATTTCTCTGATGATCATCATTTAATGGCGATTTGATCATAGATTCACATTATATTATCATTCTGCCTAAACTCAGTGGCATACCACAATAGAACACATGATTATCTTAGGGTGGAAATTTTAGGAGCCTTATTATAATTTTACCAGACATGGGAACTGACAGTAATAATTAGTCTAGACGACTGGGAGGGGCTATTTTAATGCCAAAGAAACCCTAAAACCGCAAAATAAGATTAAGAAAATAACTAAAGTCTTGTAATTTTCTCAAGCAATAAATGCTGGCTAGGGATTTTGTCAGGGGCCACAGAGACTGTTCAAATGTTTGCCTGGAGCAGATATACTGACTTCCCTGACACCTCTATGACCATTCTCTAGTCTAGAGCATAACTATGTGAATAAGAATTGTGGGTATTGAGCCACTAAGATATGTTTTATTTACTTTAGATATGCCATGGTAATATAATTTTCTAAAGGGAAATACAACACCTAAATAGAAGAATATTTAGGTCTCTGAGCAACTCTGTGGATCCAAGGTACATTCCTACCCTCAACTACTACTGTCTTCTTCCAAACTTCTGCATGCTTTGTTTGATTCCCCACCTTGTCTCATCTCTAGCTCTCTCTCTCTCTCTCCTACTTCTCTCTCTTCTCTCTTCCCTTTTCTCTATCACTCTTCCCCTACCTCTCCTCTCTTTCCCCATATTCATTTCTCTCTCTCTCTCTCTCTCTCTCTCTCTCTCTCTCTCTCCTTTTAAGGTTATATAGAATAATAAATATTTTTTCTCTGAATGATTTTTATGCTTTAGACTATTAATTTAAGAAAATATATTACATTTTGTTGTATTCCCCAATAGGACCTTTGGAGGCAGGGGTAAGGAGGGACAGGATCAATGACACAGACCCTGGGAGTCATGCACGTGGCAAAAGCAGAACTCATTTATTACAGAAAATAAGTGACCCTTATAATCCTCTCCCAACATCCTATTGGTCCCCACTGCTCTGATGATGTGCTGTTCTCTATCCATTGGCTCACCCTGTCACACCATCTGGTGTCATCTGTTTCCAGGACAGCAGGCTGATCTCAAGTTGCCTCTGACAGGTAATTGTTATTGTGTAATCATCAGTCTCATAGGAGGCAAGGCCTCAATTAGTTCCCCCTACATTTCACTCCTTCTTGATGTGTGCTTTGAATTGCTATCAGAATTGTTTTTCTAGGTGTACATAGCTTTCCTTTCCAAAATTACTTCCTTAGAGGACAGGAATCATCTTTATTATTTTTATTTTATGATCTTTAGTAGGGTTTCTTAGAATGCATGTATGTGTGTTTGGTGTTAAGCCACTGAGATGTGGATTCTATCACATGCACATGCAATTGCACGCGCTCACACATACATACACACACAACATACACACACAGGTAAATATGCATATTCTTTTTCTTTAAAAAATGATACTTTTCTCTCACCTACTTTGGTAATTGATTGTAATTCAATGAGAACTTCCTTCTTCAAAGATATGATGTTCTTAAAATAAAAACAAAGACAAAATTTTAATAATTCCTTTTTAACATTTGGGCCTAATTATATTATAATAATGCTATTCATCAGACAGTGAGTGTATCACATAATATTTTATGGAAAGAGAATCTTGGTAAAATTACTGACAAAGCCTGCCTAGTTGCTTTAGTGATTCAGTTTCTAATCGTATAGCTGGATGGCATTTTCTAAGGAAATATGGAGCCTGGTTGACCACTCAGGAAGACTACATTGCCTTTTTAGAACACAAGAACATGCTTTGTTTCCAATTTACTGTGCATTACCTTTGTTTATTACATGAATACAACTATTCAGGTGAAGTTTTTATTTAATAAATTTTATTTTATGATTAGGCTTTATTTTATTTTTTAATTTTATATTGAAAATAGATACTTCTTTCATACAATACATCCCAACCACAATTTCCTCTCCCTCCACTCTTCTTAGATCCCCTATGACTGCCCCTCTCTCCCAGATCTATTCCTTATCTGTTTCCTTTTCAGAAAAGAGAAGGCCTCCACAAGACTATAGATGAACAAGACAAAACAAGAAACAATGAGAAAATGTAAATGCCCTTGTGATGGTTTGTATATTCTTGGCCCCAAAAGTAGCATTATTAGGAGGTATGGCCTTGTTGGAGTAGGTGTGTCACTGTTGGGTGGGGTATTAAGACCCTCATCCTAGCTGCCTGGAAGGCAATTCTTTCACAAGCAGCCTTCAAATGAAGACATAGAACTCTCAGCTTTTCTTGCACCATGCCCTTTTGGATGCTGCCATGCTCCTGCCTTGACAATAATGGACTGACCCTCTGAACCTATACAGCCCCATTCAAATGTTATTCTTATAAGAGTTGCCTTGGTCAAGGTATCTGTTCATAGTAGAAAAACCCTAACTAGGACAAAAGCTGATTCATTAAGTTGGATCACTAGCTGTATAAGGTTGATTTCTTCTTCTTCTTCTTCTTCTTCTTCTTCTTCTTCTTCTTCTTCTTCTTCTTCTTCTTCTTCTTCTTCTTCTTCTCCTTTCCTCATCCTCCTCCTTCTTCTTTTTTTTGTAGTAAATACTACAAGTTTTAGGATCTTAAACATCTTTAGTCTTTCATCTGTTATTTCAAACTACAGAACCACCTAATGTTGCTGTAACGCACTTTGACTACTCAGAAATAGTAGCCATTGTTTATGTATAAGTATGTTGAAAAGGAAAAAAAGCAGTATTTTGCCAAAGTTTTCCCAGAAAGCTAAGACAAAATGTATGTAAACAGACCCCCACAAAAAAAGTCAAGCCAGTATTTTCAGCAGGTTTCATACAGACAACAGCTGAGTCCTTGGTATTCTACAGGTGTCAATGGAATGTTTGGAGTTCACAGCACAGCCACCCTGTCTAATCTAAAGATGCTCCCGAGCAGACATTTAAAACTCATAGATTAGAGTTGGGATGTTTAAGAGAGTGAAAATGAAGAGAGCAAGGATGAACACTGAGATCATTGTATGTACTCCATTGTTTCTTTTCACCAATTTCTTTATGTACAGCCCTGGAATAATATTTAGGTATTTCAAAAATCAAATAGGAAAAATCAAATAATTCTTACCTGTACATAAGTCCTTGTTTAGAATACTTGATTAATTCAACTATTAAGATTATATATTCATAGACACTTCTTTAGAGAGGTGTAGTAGAATTATTTTTCAATTTACTTAATTTCTGATCATGTGTGCTTGTGTGTCTTTGTGTAATGACGTACACATTAGTGTGGATGCCTTCAGAGGCAAGAGGAGAATGTTGGATCCTATGGAGCAGAGTTATAGGCAGTTGTGAACCGTCCAATGTGGGTGCTGAAAAGTGAGTTTGGCTCCTCTGCAAGAACTGTATGCACTCTTCTTACTCTCCTTTCAAATCCCAAAAGAGAATTATGCTCCTGCTTTGACCTACACTCCTCTCACATTGACTTTCAGGATCATTCATTCATCTTCCAGTCATCAACAACATCAGAGGCAGGCTTCTCTTTTGAGGGCTGGACCTGTCAGATATCTCAGAGAGATAGGGGTGAGTATAAACACCTGAGACAGCTTATATTCTCTTGGGCTCACATCTGTCCTGGCTGCATCTAAGGAAGAACTTCCCAAGATGAGCACACTGAGGACCCAGGCAAAGGCAGCAGTTAAGCCAGCCCAAAAGACCAGACAAATGTAGGCAATAAACTGACAGGCTAGGCCTAAGATTCTAGGTCACGGGGCTTGGGTGAGATAAATAAGTTGCTATCATAAGTTGTACTTGTGCAGCTTTCTATGGGGATAGCAAGTTCTGAGTATAGCATACAGGGACAGAGAAGGTAAAAGCACAACCTGGCCTCCCAGGTCAAGCTGAGGGCACAGAAGTTCTGAAACATTTCTTCCCATTTTCTGCAACTTCTTCCCCTGGGGCCCAAATTCTGGCCAGGAGAATGGAGAAAGAACTGACTATAGCTTCAGGGTACAGCAGTACAACTGGACTCTGTGAATCAACAGGCAAGAAGAACTGATACTACCTAATATAGACAAGGAGAAATGAGGTCCCCAGTACATGTTCCACATGTTAGGACATCATGGTAAAAGATGACTCACAATAATGAATGACCTGGCCAAAGAAAAGCGGGTCTGGAAAACATTCCTGTGTGGTCAAAACACTATGCCCTCAGTTTTGCTCTGGAAGAGACAATGTTGGGCAAACAACACAGACAGTGTTCCCTTCCATCTAGAAGCCAAGGGACAGCCAACACATGAGATGGCCCTGCAGGGGCCTTTCTATGGAACCTAAAAGGAAACAGAAGGCATTGGACCTCATCCCTTGCTTCGCACCATACACAGACCATGCAGAAGCAGCTATGAAACAATACTATTAAAACATATCAATATTTCAGTTTGAAAATGTCTCCAAAAAGCACTAGACACTGAGAAAGAGCAACGTTTAGGACTGAGCATTTTTCTTTTCCACCAGGCTTTCAGGGTACATGTGCCAGTTTAGTTACAAAAAGCAAAATAAGGAGGTTATGTCATTAGAACATTTAGAGTAATAAGTTAATTATGTTGGACTATCATTCTGGAATTATAGTATTTCTATATAATGAGGCTTCAAAAAGCTGAGTAAAAACAAAAAAACCAAACATGACGTGATTAAATGAAATACCTGAGTAGAGTAAGTATTTTGTTAATGACAATGCTCAATCCATACACTACGTGAACTCTATCTTAGTCAGGATTTGTATTACTGCATAAAACATCATGACCAAGAAGCAAGTTGGGGAGGAAAGGGTTTATTCAGGGATTATTCAGATTATACTTCCACATTCCTGTTCATGACCAAAGGAAGTCAGGATAGTAACTCACACAGGGCAGGAACCTAGAGGCAAGAGCTGATGCAGAGGGTCACGGAGGGATGCTGCTTACTTGCTTTCTTCCCCTGGCTTCCTCAGCTTGCTTTCTTATAGAACCCAGGACTATCAGCCCAGGGATGGCACCGCCTACAATGGGCTTGGACCTCCCTACTTGATCACTAATTGAGAAAATGCCTTATAGCTGGATCTCATTGAGGAATTTCCTCAAAAGAGGCTCCTTTCTCTGTGATAACTCCAGCTTGTGTCAAGTTGACACACAAAACCAGCCAATACAAACTTTCAATGATTCACACAGGTATATACATAAACACACAGCTGCATATACCTACCACATTCAGATACAATATTCAGAAACCAGAATTTCTGTTGTTTGTTTTTGCTTTTTGAGACACACCCGCATTATGCAGCTCTGGTTGGCGGGGGAACTCACAATGTAGACTAAGCTGGCCTAGAACTTGTAGACATCTGTCTGCTTCTGCCTCCTCGGTGCTGGGATCAAAGCTGTGGCCAAGCATGTCTAGCTTCAGAAACTGTTTAATGTTTATAGATTTTAAATTTAGTAATTCTAAGCATATCTTGTGGATAACGCTTTGTTGGTATATTTAGTGCATGGATGTAATAAGTAAAAAAATAAAACAAGAAAGATTTCTGCTTCTCAGATTTTCTTCTTCAACTTCAAAATTGTACCAGTTTTTCTTTTTTTGCCACAGTGTGGTTTTTGTTGTTGTTGTTCTTTTGTTTTGTTTTGTTTTGTTTGTTTTCAAAGTAATTATGTAGTAAAGGTTGGCTTATACCTGTGATGTATAATATTTCTACTAATACTGCTGTGCTTTAATTAAATGTAACCTGACAAGAACAGTGTTTAGTTGTACAAATGAAATGTTCTGGGCCTTGGGGCATTTGGACACCAACAGAGGAAATTAAATAGCAGAGTCAATTGAGCACAAACTATGAAAAGAATGAAGCCAACTTGATGTTAATTATTCAGCCAAAACACAGGCACATCGGACCAAATGAGATAAATATGTAAATGTGACAGCTGCTGATTACCTGCAGGTGTATTCCTTGCCTATTTAATTGATTCTGTATGTGCTTGGGGTTTTTTGTTTCTTTCTTTTGTTTGTTTTTGACACTTTAAGTTAAAAGTACAGCTTTTGCTGGCACAACTGGTGCTTATCCTGTAGAAGAATGGGAATTGATCCATTCTTATCTCCTTGTACTAAGGTCAAGTCTAAGTGGTTCAAAGAACTCTATATACAACCAGAGACACTGAAACTTAAAGAAGAGAAAGTGGGGAAAAACCTCAAATATATGGGCACTGGGGAAAAATTCCTGAATAGAACAGCAATGGCTTGTGCTGTAAGATCGAGAATTAACAAATGGGACCTCATAAAATTGCAAAGGTTTTGTAAGGCAAAAGATACTGTCAATAAGACAAAAAAGCCACCAACAGATTGGGAAAGGATCTTTACCAATCCTAAATCAGATAGGGGACTAATATCCGATATATATAAAGAACTCAAGAAGGTAGACTCCAGAAAATCAAATAACCCCAGAAAAAAATGGGCACAGAGCTAAACAAAGAATTCTCAACTGAGGAATACCTACTGGCTGAGAAGCACCTGAAAAAATGTTCAACATCCTTAATCATCAGGGAAATGCAATCAAAACAACCCTCAAATTTTACCTCACACAGTCAGAATAGCTAAGATCAAAAATTCAGGTGACAGCAGATGCTGGCGAGGATGTGGAGAAAGAGGAACACACCTCCATTGCTGGTGGGATTGCAAGCTTGTACAACTACTCTGGAAATCAGTCTGGCGATTCCTCAGAAAATTGGACATAGTACTACTGGAAGATCCAGCAATACCTCTCCTGGGCACATATCCAGAAGATGTTCCAACTGGTAATAAGGACACATGCTCCACTGTGTTCATAGCAGCCTTATTTATAATAGCCAGAAGCTGGAAAGAACCCTGATGTCCCTCAACATAGGAATGGATAAAGAAAATGTGGTACATTTACACAATGGAGTACTACTCAGCTATTACAAACAATGAATTTATGAAATTCCTAGGCAAATGGATGGATCTGGAGGGTATCATCCTTAGTGAGGTAACCCAATCACAAAAGAACTCACATGACATGTACTCACTGATAAGTGGATTTTAGCTCAGAAACTTAGAATACCCAAGATACAATTTGCAAAACACATGAAACTCAAGAAGAACGAAGGCCAAAATGTGGACACTTTGTCCCTTCTTAGAATTAGGAACAAAATACACATGGAAGGAGTTTCAGAGATCAAGTGTAGAGCTGAGACAAAAGAATGGACCAACCAGTGACTGCTGCAGCAGGGCATCCATCCCAAAATCAGCGACCAAATGCAGACACTATTGCATATGCCCGCAAGATTTTGCTGAAAGGGCCCTGATATAGCTGTCTCATGTGAGGCTATGCCAGTGCCTGGCAAACACAGAAGTGGATGCTCACAGTCAGCTATTAGATGGAACATAGGGTTCCCAATGGAGGAGCTAAAGAAAGTTCCCAAAAAGCTAAAGGGATCTCCAACCCTATAGTTGAACAACAATATGAACTAACCAGTACCCCCAGAGCTTGTGTCTCTAGCTGCATATGTAGCAGAAGATGGCCTAGTTGGCCATCATTGAGAGAGGACCCTTGGTCTTGCAAACTTTACATGCTCTAGTACAGGGGAATGCCAGGGCCAAGAAATGGAAGAGGGTGGGTAGGGGGGCAGGGCGGAGGGGTGGGGCAAGGTATAGGGGACTTTCAAGATAGCATTTGAAATGTAAATGAAGAAAATATCTAATAAAAATGGGTAAAAAGTACAACTTTTTAAGAATTAGAATTCAGAGCACTATATTATTAGTGAAGTGTTTTAGACTATATTTACCCAGAATCTATTTTTTATCAAGTTTGATAACACACACAATTACAGGAATGACTCTCATTGAGAGATGTTCTTGAAGGCTGGAGAGATGGCTCAGTAATTTAGAGCACTGGGTGCTCTTCCAGAGGAATAATTTTATTTTTTTCCTGTAATTTATTTTTTATTTACTTTATATACCATTTGCAGCCCACTCCTCCTATTCTCTCAGCCCAGTCCGTACAGATACCTCTCCACATTAACCCCTCCTCTTCTCATTAGAGACATCACCTTGGGACAACTAGCCACAGCAGGAAGAAGCACATCCTCTCCAACTGAGGCCCAATTAGATAGTCGAGGTAGAGGAACAGGTTCCAATGCCAGGCAACCAAGTCAGAAACAGCCCCCACTCTACTTGTTAGGGAAACCACATGAAGAACAAATTCTGTACTAGTCAGGGTTCTCTAGAGTCACAGAACTTAGAGATAGTCTCTATATAGTAAAGGAATTTATTGATGACTTACAGTCTGTAGTCCAATTCCCAACAATGGTTCAGTTAGTAGCTGTGAATGGAAGTCCAAGGACCTAGCAGTTGCTCAGTCCAACATGGCAAGCAGGTGAAAGAGCGAGAGAGCACATTACATTATACAAACATAGGGGAGACTAGTTCCAGCTCTGCATGCTCTTTGGTTTCTGGTTCAGTCTATGTGAGTCCCTTATGGGCTGAGGTTAGTTGAATCTTAGGTCTCTTTGACCCCTCAAGCTCTCTCAAATTCTATCTCAAGCTCCTCCACAAGACTCCTGGAGCTCTGCCTGACATTTAACTGTGAGTCTCTGTATCCGTTTCCATTCACTGCCAGATGAAGTCTCTGAGGAAATAGTTATGCTAGTTCCTGTCTTCAAGCATAGCAGAGTATCATTAATAATGTCAGGGGCTGGCTCTCTCCCATGAGATAGGTCTCAAGTTGAGCCAGTCATTGGTTGGGTGTGCCTTCAGTCTCTTCTACATCTTTATTACTGTGCTTCAGGTAGACAGGACAAATTTGGGGTTGAAGTTTTTGTGAATGGGTTGATGTTCCCCTCCTTCCACTGGAAGTCCTGCCTATCTACAGGATGTGGCCATTTCTCTCTCAATATTTCCCTCCCCTCACTACACACTAGTGGGGATTTCAGCTAGGGTCACCCTCATAGACTCCCTGGACCACCCCCTCTGAAGTCTACATAGAAGAATGGAAATAGACCAACATCTATTACTCTGCACAAAATTCAAGTTCAGGTGGATCAAAGTTTTCAACATAAACTAGATACACTAAGCTTAATAGAAGAGAAAGTGGAGTACTGCCTTGAACTCATTGGTACAGAAGAAAAAAAAAATCCTGAACAGAACACCAATAACTCAAGCACTATGATCAACAATTAATAAATGCACCTCATTAAACTGAAAAGCTTTTGCAAGGTTAAGAACACCATCAATAGGACAAAATGGCAGACTACAGAATGGGGAAAGATCTTCACCGACCCGACCCTACATCTGAGAGAGGACTAATATTCAAAATATATAAAGAACCCAAGAAATTAGACATCAACAAACCAGTTAATCCAATTTAAAAATAGGTTGCCAAGCTAAACAGAGAATTTTCAACACAGGAATTTCTAATGGCCAAGAGACACTTAAAGATAGGTTCAACATCCTTAGTAATTAGAGAAATGCAAATCAAAATGACTCTGAGATTCCATCTTATACCCATCAGAATGGCTGAGATGAAAAACTCAATTAACAGCACATGCTGGTGAGGATGTGGAGCACAGGAAACACTACTCCTTTGCTGGAGGAAATGCAAACAAACACTTTGGAAATCAATTTGGTGGTTCTCAGAAAATTGGGATTAGTTCTACCTCAATACCCAGCAATACCATTCCTGGCATATACCCAAAATATGACCAATTATACCACAGGGATACTTGCACAACTGTATTAGTAACAGTTCTATTCCTAACAGTCAGAAACTGGAAACAATCTAGATGGCGCTCAAACTAAAGAATGGATAAAGAAAATGGGACACACACACACACACACACACACACACACACACACACACAATGGAATACTAGTCAACTATTAAAAACAAAGCCATCATGAAACATGCAAGCGAATGGATTGAAATTGACAATATCATCCTGAGTGAGGTATACATTCACTCCTCCAAAAAAGCATATATGGTGTGTACTCACTTGTGAATGGACATTGGCCATAAAGTATAGGATAACCATGATACAGTCCAAGACCCAAAGAAACTGGATAATAAGGAGGGCCCAAGAGAGGATTTGTGAATCTCACTCAGAGGTGATGGAGAGAGGGAACTGGGTAGAATAGGAAGTGAGAAGGGGTATGAGGATGGTGATCCCTTGTGGAGGAAGGGAGGGTGGAAGAAGGCTGAGAGTTTAAAAAATGGATATTGGGCCAGAGCATCTCTGGGACTAGCCAAAAGTCTACTTTGATTCCCAGCACCCTCATAGTATCTCACAACTATTTGTAATTCCAGTTCTGGAATATTCCATGCCCTATTCTGGCCTTCATGCACCCATGTGATGCACGGACATACATTCAGTTAAAACATTCATACACTTCTTTTTAGGGTCTTATTTTTCTGCCCGCTGGGTCATGTAGCTCTGACAAAGTAACAGGCAAGCTATGTGGAGCACCTGTGAAAACCCCATGAGCAGTCAGTAGGGAAAGGAACAGTACACTTATGGGTAGGATGCAATATTGTGCATTTTGATTAAAGATACATAGGAGAAGCAAATGAAGATAGCCAGAAGCATTTCTGCAGTCAGGACTCCTTAGTTTTCTGATACTTGGCAGTGTCTCATGTGTAAGAGTCCAGTTTAGAAAGCAGGCACTGATTCTGGCTTTGTTTACATAAAAACGGCAATCTTGTAGGAACATCTTTTGCTAGCCTTGGGTACTGATTAGTTTGGGTGCAAGGTCTGCCCTTAGCACGTGAGAACACACATACCAGATCATTACGAATAGAGAAATTGGGGCTAGAGAGAGATGGCTCAGCAGTTTAGAACACTTATTAATATTGTAGTGGCCCAGGGTTTGACTTCCAGCATTCACATAGAGGTTCATAATTGCTTGTAACCACCAGAATATTTCATGCCCTCTTACAGCCTCTTCAGGTACAAGAAACCCAGGTGGTACACAAACACACATTCAGGTACAACACCCATATGTATAAAATAAAATAAAATAAAATAAAAATAAATAAAATAAAATAAAATAAAATGAAATAAAATAAATTTAATGTCCTTTCTTTTAAAAGAGTATGGAGAAAATAAGAAACTATAGTTAATAACAGGACATTCCTATCTTCATGTTGAGGAGATATCCAGAGTACTAAAATACTGAACCCCAGGGGCTGGCATCACTTGTACATCACCTGAACTGTTTAAGGGCCATCTTTCCTTTTATGTTCTGTTAGTCATTTGCAATGCTCTCTGGACATTCCAATATTAGTAATATGGGCTTTTTAACAGAATGTTATATTGTAGCTCTGTTGCTAACCATGTTACTTCTTCAGCAAGTAGTCTTAAAAAGTTAAATAATGAGCAAATGGCCCTTTAGATACCAGCAATTCTCTTGAAAACCCTTCATCTATGGCGGGATACCTAGGAAAACCTATTCACTGAGGATACCAGAAAAAGTATTAAAAAAATCAAGCATTGCTCAGAAAAGATGACAATCCGATTGTGACACAGATGGAATACATTCTAGAAATTAAGGTCTTCACACTCCAAAGATCTGAAATTCATGCCTCTGATGCCTGGTGAAAGTGAGTTACACACCTGTTTTATACTTCATATTTGGACTAAGTTATAAGCCATACTGCTGGTGAATGTACAATACAAGAGTTGTAGTTTACTTTCACTTAGCTAATGTAGTCTCTGTAATAGTATTTTAAAAAATGTAGCAAGGTTTTAGTTTGAGCCAATTTTTCTGTTATAAAATTTGATTTTCAGCAGATTAAATTTAGTAATAAAATGTTCTTTCTGTCCGAAGATAAAAAGGAAAGGCCTGAGGCAATGCTGTTTTTTTAAATCACTAAATTTTTTGAAATGCATTTGGTTTTAATAAACATAACCACACATGGTAAAATATGACAAGTATTTTTTTTTGCCGTTCACATTTTCATCTGTAAATAGGTTTGCAATTTAGCCAACAAATTTTCTTGTCAAGAACTGAAGTATCAAAAAACATTAAAACATCTGTGTTTCCACAGAAAACCACACCACATTGCATGTAAATTCTTGAAAAGGAAAAGGAAACAATTCTATACCTTCAACCAATGCTGAAGCTTCCGAAAAGCTCTTCCATATCCTACCACTGTGTGGTGCTGCTTACTTTAAATATGTTGTGTATGTGTTGCACCCTGTGTCTTTAGAAAACTTGATGTTGATTTTAGTTTAGAATTACATCAAGTTCTGGAACCATTTAACGAATATGAGTTCTCTCTGTAGATTTAAATTCACAGCATCGTTTTCTCAAGCCCGATGAGCAAGAAATGATCACCCTAATGAGAACAGAGTTCAAATCAACTAGATTGATAATAAATTTGGTTTTCTATACTGAAATAAATTTTGTACAGAAAAATGAAGAACAGAGATCTTTCAAATATCTAAAGCACACAATTGTCTCATTCCAGTTGTAATTCCTGTCTGACAACATTTGTGATAACATGATTCCAGAAATTGATTATTCTAGCTGGCTGACAGTATGCAAGGAAGAAGTATGATTTCCAAGAGCAGGAAATTGATATTCCATCGAGTAGTGAAACTGTTACCTCCATTCTTCTGAAGCCACATGGTTTTTCAGCTACCTTTATTTTTAGCAAGACCTTCCTTATTTCCTAGATTTGGGCTCCCCATTATTACCTGTTTGTTGCTAGCTTTTACTTGCATAGTAGTACTTTGGATTTCAG
This sequence comes from Mus minutoides, assembly GCA_902729485.2. NCBI lineage: Eukaryota > Metazoa > Chordata > Mammalia > Rodentia > Muridae > Mus > Mus minutoides. The sequence continues at coordinate 46,925 of LR749629.1, read as the reverse complement.
CTCAACCCACTGGCCCCAAATTGGTAGATTTCTTGTGGTTCTGTAATCAGTTTCTAAAAAGAGAAAAATATGAGCCATCAATGGATTGATAGTCTTGGGTGGTGGTTCTGTTCTGGTCCATGCTGGTCTAGGCAGGGAACAGGAAAATTACTTTGCTTAGAGTAATACGAATCTCAGAATGCTAATCAATGAAATACAGTTCAGCAAAAAGAAACACAATTGAAGTGAAATGAATAAAAAGATGTATGCACAGTCTCCTGGGACTTGAACCTGAGTAGAACAGCAAAGACAGGTAGATACACACACCAAGGGCAAGAATCAGGTGGCCTGGGCTGTCTGCTGGAGAAGCTTCAGCAACCTATAAGCTCAGTATATTAATTATGTGAAGTTGAACAGAGAAATGGGGTTACTAGATACAGCTGAATAAGTTTACAGGGTTATTACATACAAATAAATATACAGGCAGAATTTATGGCATACCACTGGATCAGAGAGGAATAATCACAGTAGGAGAAGTCTATACAGTGGCAAACTTCAGGTCCTAAGTAAGTCAGGGAGGAAAAACCTTGGTGGAGATTTTCTTGGTACACCCTGTCAAGATGCTCTTAGTCCACTGAGGAAGGATTTGCCATCCTTCTGAGCCTCCAGGACGGGGCCTTCCATGGGTCAGAAGTGTTGGAGTCTTGGCATGGTACTGCAGTGCCATAGCAGTTGACACATAGCAGTGTTGGTGTCAACAACACACATGTATTCAGAATGTCAATCTTTCAAAGCTTCCTACACTCCCTAGTCCGACATCATTTTATGTTATGAAATTTATTATGGAAACACCTGAGTCTTTATCTCACCAAATTTGACTGTGTTTTAATACAAAAAGGAAGAAAAGAATTTCCACAGCTAAATAATCCCACAAGGATTTTATGATTTTTTTTTAAAAAGTATTCTTTAGCACCAGGGGTTTGGAGACCATCTTTAGAAAGCACACAGGCTGTAAGGATGGCATGACTTGTCTGTCTGCTTTAGAATCCTGAGACTTAGAGTTACTGTCCTCTCAATATTAAATTCAAGAAAGATGGACAATCTAAAGTACCTGATAAGATTCTCTGACCCAAAAGAATTTCTCCACAGAAAGCACAGTGATTATGACTGGGTTCAGCCATATTGAGCTACTCTCTCTGGGGTGGCAAGTTTGCTTCTGCCTTTTCCATGGCCTCTGTCACCTAGTTTCTGAGTATGGTCTTTTTGACACAGAAGTGAATGAGAACTACCTTCTAGAACTGTAATGGCCTAGATAGATGTTCCTCATCATTTTTTTTTCTGCCATTGTCATTAACAGGAAACAAAGGAAGCATGAAAAGCATTCTTTTTTTTTTTTTTTACAATTTTTATTAGATATTTTCTTCATTTACATTTCAAATGGTACCCTGAAAGTCCCCTATACCGTCCCCCATCCCCCATCTGGCTCCCCTACCCACCCACTCCCACATCTTGGCCCTGGCGTTCCCCGGTACTGGGGCATATAAGGTTTGCTTAACCAAGGGTCCTCTCTTCCAAATGCTGGCCAACTAGGCCATCTTTGAGAAGCATCCTTAAATATGGAAGCCTTGTGACAGCAGAACATTTGTGGCATTAAAAAAAAATACTTTGTTTCCAACAGGTAACAGGAAGCATGAGCTCTGAAAAAGGAAATTGGTGATTTTAATTCCATACTACCACTAGCAAACTATGCTCAGGTATCAACCTCCAACTCTCTGGGTCCGTATTTTCCTTCCTATGAAAAGACGAGGTCTACTTCTCCTTTAATTATCTCTGCTTTATTATATTTCTTGTTATTCAAATGGAACTCAATCAAAGCATCTGTACCCATCCCAAAGCAGAATTTTTTTTTCTAATATTAAACCAGGATGTAGTGTGGAGATGCAGATCTGTCATTCACTGTGAGAGAACAGACAGATAAATCAACCACCTCCAATAAAGCGGGTTTCTGCCAAGCACTTTATTTTAAAAGATGCTCTGGGTAATTTCTTGCTATTTGGTGAAATTAAATCACATCCTTCACCATGGCTCACTAACACATAGCAAGTTTCTGAATTGTGTGTCTTGAATCAATTATAGAAAGATGGGATGCTGCAAAAAGGTTGTGGACATAGACTCCGGAGCCAGACTGCTAATATCAATGCCAAATTTTATTATTTTACCTTTTACAAATTATTCAAACTTTCTCAACTAGTTTGTCTCATATGTGAAACTTAAATGGAACCTTCATCAAAGTGTGGTTATAAAAATGATTAAAAGCAATTAGAATAGCTCTTGGCCAAGCATAAGTACACAGTAATTAGGGTGTCATTATTAACTAAACATGCTAGCAAAGAAAGAATTAAGAGCTACTGGGCTTTGGCATGATGTAAGGAAGTTTTCAAATAATCAAATGATTATAGACAAAGTTAGTTTTGACAAAACTTTTGTTTGCTTTCCTATGGTCTGAAAATTTGTCCCTTATCACCAGAACATCACTGGAGTGGCAAGAAGCCTCTTCAGAAGTCTAAAGATTAAAAGATCAATAATTGTTACACATTGCCCCACATGACTGCCTGCACCAATGGACTGGAAGACATGCATACTCGGGCCCCTCATTTTATAGATTCTTCTCTACTCATACTGGAGGGAAAAGGCAGAAAGAAATGTAAAATACAAAAACACAAGGAAACAACTGTCAACAATTTCAAGTAAAAAAGAGACAGGAGAGGTTTTCCCAAAACAAGCTAAAAGAGAAGCAAAGAACTCCTAAGTATTTTCCACAGATAGCTCTGATGACAATTACAAGGGCTAAGGACTGAGAAATAGCTGTGTGCTGGGACCTGTACTACCCTCAGCAAATCTCAAAGCTCAGATGGACCTTTCTAGAGACCCAGTGCTGCAGAGGTCATCAGGACTTCATGAAGAAGATGCCCAAAAAGAGAGAGTAAAATGGGAAAGTATATGTAGAAAATCAAATGCATTGCCAACTGTTTAAAAAATTGTACAGGTATAATTTGTCCAATATTTTATTTATCTGTTTAATAAAGCTGCTTATCATTTTGTCCCTGTTGGTTTAGACTTATTAGTTTTTTTGTTTTTGTTTGTTGTTTTGTTGTTGTTGTTCTTGTTGTTGTTTGCTTACCATTCTCTGTATAACAGAACAAATTAATTTTTGAAGAACTAAGTCTGGAGAGTGTCTAATGACCAGCAGCTGTTTATCCTACTGATGCACAGAATGTGAAGGGGCGGCTCCCCTTAATTAGATTTACCTCCATGATTTAATTCTCAGGAAGTGGAGTAATTTGAGTTTCAAGACTAAATATATGAACTAGGGAGAGGTGTTACAAAGCAAAATCAAATATTGAAGTTCATGCTATCTTGCAGACTTGCAAAGCTATAATGTTGGTACTACAGTGCACAGTTTTCATAGCTCCTAACAAAGTTCCTTAGTTTTCCATGATGAAAATGAGACCCACAGACATTCACACTGGCTCAAGTTCACCCCACTTAGGAGCTGGTCTAGATCTCACTCAGTATCTACATCCTACCCTTTTATAATCTGATCCTCTCAGAGATGCCTTTTATGGGAAGATATTTGTTTCTCTCTCTTCTTACGGTATAAGCAAGAAGAATTATTTTAGTCAAATATAATAATAAAAGTTGCTGGTGGCACAGTTTTTATTTATTTTTTATTAGATATTTTCTTTATTTACATTTCAAATGTTATCCCCTTTCTTTGCTTCCCCTCCAAACCCCCCTATCCCCTGTCCCCTACCCCTGCTCACCAACCCACCCACTCCTGCTTCCTGGCCTTGGCATTCTCCTATACTGGGGTCTCTGCTACAAATGCAGCTAGAGCCATGAGTCCCACCATGTGTTTTCTTTGGTTGGTGGTTTAGTCCTGGAGAGTTCTGGGGGTACTGATTAGTTCATATTGTTATTCCCCCCAAGGTGCTTCAAACCCCTTCAGCTCCTTGGGTCCTTTCTCTAGCTCCTTCACTGGGGACCCTGGTGGCACAACTTTCAAAACATTTATTTTAGAATGAAGATTTCTAGTTAGGAAAGTTCTTTTTAAGTATGTGTGAGGAAGGTGTTTGCCTACCTAAGAATGGCCAAATGAAGTGTGTGAATAGACCCAGTTACACTTTGGTGAAGTGTACTTTTGTGGCTTATCCAATTACCCTTCAGAGGAGTGTCTTGATGCTTTATGATCTCAAGTTTACTCAAACTTCTGAAATAGGATTTTTGAGGAGTGTATCAGCAGAATAAGCAATAAGGTGGCTTATATTACACTGCATCTAGCATCATGGATATGAGGTGATTTATCTACATCATCAGATCAAGTTCTTCAATGATTATAATGTCTAGAACATAGATAAATTCCTCCAAACAAAAAAAAAATCCCTAACCAAGCATAATTTGAAATGCTACACATACTATTTTGAATATAAAAAAAACAGTTCTGTGGGTTTTTGTTTGTGTACCAGGTTTATAATATCATGTATGGCTCCCATAAACATACCCATAATAGTCTTGCCACTGTAAGTATATCTTGCCTGAAAGGTTACTATTGAAATTCACATCAAAGGCTTCATTCAACTGTGAATCCACATTAAGGTTGAGACAGATCTCTCAATGAAGCAGAGTCTAATTTGGAATAAAAACAGATATTTAAAACTTTTTCTTATAATATAATAAAATATAACAATTCAGAGTACCTGTGGACAAAGAATTTCTCTTTACCCATAAAAAATATTAAAACAGAGAATAGTTGAATCTAAGTGTTTGGCTTAATATAAGTAAACCTAAATGGAACATGAAAACAAAGAAATGTTTGTCAGAGTTAGGTGGGGACTTTTTAAAACCTTCAACAGATTTTACATGGACAACATGATTGATCAGCTTTTGATTCTTTGCATATGTAATGGAAACGATTGATGCTGGAAAATGCAGCCCTGGGAAAACAGGTGCTAATCACACCCTTTGCTTAGTCTTCTTGGCCTTGGGTTATCAGAGAAATAGCATCAATAACAATCAGAGTTCAAGCACTGTCTCACAGGTTCCTTGCTTTCTTTTCTCTCTCTCTCTCTCTCTCTCTCTCTCTCTCTCTCTCTCTCTCTCTTTTCTTTTCTTTCTATACCTATTAACTGAGATGTGTCTTCTGTAAATGTGCATACCTATCCTTACAAAGATTATGAGTAAATAGACCTGCCTTGAGATGGTCTTGATAGAGTCCTTCACATGGATGTAAATATCCTATGTAAATTGTTTTGTACCCCTCAAACATAACTGTACTTCCAAGGTCTAACAAGTACTTCCTTTTTTGTTTTGTTTTGTTTTGTGTTTTGTTTTGTTTTTTAACCTCTTTAGTATAAGAATATCTAATGAGAGAGCATATTTTTTCTGATGACTACATCCTCAAAGGGGAAAATTTAAAAGTATGTCACATTGTATTCCTATTTATAAAGCAGTGTCTTTGTGGAAGTAGATTCAGTATTTTACAAGTCCTTTTGTACTGATCAAGAGTTCCAGGTTGCTTGGCAATGTACACAAAGACCCGAGGACCCATCTGGCTGTCATTCTAAAGATGCTCCATTGAAAACAGCCTAGAATAAACCTCTGAATGAAGGGCAGAGAATGCAAGGGCACCGCTGTGTTTTATTTTTTAAGCAAAGGCAAAATAAACAAAAAGCAAGCTGTTAATATATTATTTCCCCCTCCGAAGGGGAAACATTGATAATGGGACTTCAAAATGTACTGCCAAGTTTTCTAGTTATAAACTACACTGATGCAAAGCAGATGAAATTTCATCTGTGTTGGCAAATGTAAAGCTTTTTAAGGAGAAATGGAACCATATCTTTTTCCCAAGAAGGGCAGAGACCTCAGGTTCATTAGAAGCTCGGTGTTTCCTTCCTGAGTATACTGGAGACATGTACTCCATTGAACACTGTGTTAGGAGAGTGCCATGAAATGTTAATGGGAAAGAATCCCCAAATCCAAGAGATAATACATCCTTTACATAACTCCCAAACCAGCAGCTTATATTTAAGTTCTTCTTTATAATACTCTAGCAAGTGAAAACTTGTCAACAAAGGATAAATAATTGGTAAAATCCTTTGTCTTTTCATTATAGATTATAAAGAATTTGCAAACCATTTGTTGTAAGTTATCAGGTGGGGTCCTCTCTTATGTTTTCTGAGCATAGAATGCTGTAAACAATGAGTTACGAAAAAGAACTGAGCTTTTAGGAGAGTTAGAACAGATAGGGTATTGTAGTTCTCTTTCTTGATTATTTCTATATCTTATTTGTTCATGTCACATAGGTTTCAATGCAATGTAAACTTTTATTGCTTACACAGCAAATTTATTTGGTATATTCAAGGTGAAAGAGAGAAAGGGAGGTTTCTGAAAGGCTCATGTGAGGCCAGGTTATACCAATGGAGATATTGAGAGCAGTCATCTCATGTTGGTGTCAGTAGCACTTGTTACCAAAATAAACAATTAAAAATTGTCCAATGCCACCAGCTAGTGTATTGCTTTTTTGTTTTTCATGTTCCGTGATATTGAATATAGGAGAAAAAGAAATTGAATTCCATTTCTTTTTGGTGAACTGATAGTTCACAGAACTCACTAGTCTGTCTCTGCCAAACTCAAAATAGAAATGAAAAATACTCATGGTAGTAGCACCTTTATAGGTTCCAATCCTTCCTCACATGACTTTTAATTAGAACTAATACTACATTAATCATCTATAAAAAATTGGTACAGATATAGATTTCTAGATGCTATCACCCCAGGAACTTAATAACATACATTAAATGATTAATTATAACCCCTAATCTCTGACCAAGCACATCCCTTCTTGAAATGTTTATGCATGTAGATATTTTTTTGACTCTATTCTGTATACCACTGTCACCCACATGCCACATTCATGTTCACTGACTGGAAAATCTACCAAGGATCCATTATATACCCAGAGAAGTCTCTTCCTAGCAAACAAAAACCCTTCTAATCACCTAAATCCTTCCAATAAAAATATCCTTTCTGCTACATATGTAGCAGAAGATGGCCTACTCAACCACCATTGGGAAGAGGGGCCTCTAGCTCTTTCAAACTTTATATGCCCCAGTACAGGGGAACACCAGGGCCAAGAAGTGGGAGTGGGTGTGTAGGGGAGCAGGGCGGGGGGGGTATAGGTGCTTTCAGGATAGCATTTGAAATGTAAATAAAGAAAATATCTAAGAAAAGAAAAGAAAAGAAAAGAAAAGAAAAGAAAAGAAAAGAAAAGAAAAGAAAAGAAAAGAGAAATACCCTTTCTCTCAAACTCTTCACTCTGTGCCACTCTAGGCCATATTTTCTTGTGCTGTAGCATTTTTTCTTGGAAAGGTCTGTACTGTCTTATTCAACTCCTTTTTAAAATTAATTTATTTATTTTATGTATAATGAGTTTACCATTGCTTTCTTCAGACACACCAGAAGAGGGAATCAGATCTCATTACAGATGGTTGTGAGCCACCATGTGGTTGCTGGGAATTGAACTCAAGACCTCTGGAAGAGCAGTTGGTGCTCTTAACCACTGAGCCATCTCTCCAACCCTGTATTATTCAACTCTTAAGAACCAATACTTCTCCTCAGCCCACTTCAATCTCTTAGACTCCATATATTTTATGTTTCTCACTTTTTAAAATTGTTTTCTTTACAAGTTCCTTTTTCATTCTTTTTTTTCTTATTGAATTCTTATTTTCTTATTCTTAATTCTCATGTTATTCTTTCTGATGCTGTTTGAAAGACATAATCTGGATTTTTACTCATTTTATCTCATTCACTATATATTAATTAGTAAGGAAATGCTTAAAGAAAATCATACCCAAAATTAGACACACAGAATTACATCAAAATTTCTGCACAGCAAACTTGAAAGTAGATTTGACAAATACTTAATATATAAATGAGCACAATTGATTATAGAACAAACACTCTTAAATTAAAATTACTACACTACTAGTAGTAAAATTACTACTACTAGTAATAGTTGTAGTAGTAATAGTTGTAGTAGTATGATTGTGTGCCCACATGGAGGTCAGAGTCCAGCTTTGTGGAGTTGGTCTTTTTCCTTGTACTTGCATATAAGTTCCAGATATGAAACTTATATCCAGACTTAAAAATATTTCAAATATCATATTTCAATTAGTCAAGTGAATGAAGAGACATATAGAATGAGAGAAAATATTTGCAAACTATACATCTGACAAGAAAACCAATAAATATGCATAATTTTAAGTCAAAATTAATTTGTAAAACTAATAAACTTTCATTTGCAGAAGAGCAAGGGATGTGTTTGTATTGCTTTACAAAAACAAAATAAAAGTGATTGAACAAAACTCAAAGAAACACTCAATTTATTGTGCACTCTGTATTAGTTATTCAACCAGTTCATGTTCACCACACTTACTAGTCAGCAAAGGAGGACGTTTCAGAAGCCCTAAATGTCCTTTTATGTATAAAAACTAAAGGTTTAATTTAAGGATGATTAGAATACATCCTAGAAATTGTTGAATCTTCACATCTTATAAAAAGTAGCATGACAGCTAATGTAACATGAAACACTGATACTTGATTTAACTAGAAAGAGGAAGGTCAGGTGACTGAGCATCTTCTCTGTTGTTATGGCATCTTTAATTTGGGAAAGCTTGGCCTCCAAATCTATATTCATAATTTTATTTTCTCTAATAATGCAGAATCTATAATGGTGAAATATTATATTTAGAACTGTTATTGAACATTGCTTGTATAAAATGAATAAAACCAGTAATTCTAACCTTGGAGGATGTTTTCCTGCATTAAAATAGAGCTTGTATGACTTTTTTTTTGTAGTCATGCCAATGGACTTCAGAGAGCATTGTCTCACACACACACATGCACACACACACACACACACACACACACACACACACAAGTGCACAAAACAATTTATTTTGTCATATAACTTGTTTAGCATGTATTTTACCTACATTCAGTGTCTCTGTTGCAGACTATCCTTCAATCTACTTCCCTTGGAAAAAGAGAAAAAAAGAAAATGTCTTACTAATTTGCTTGGTCAGTTGGTTTTTGAATTTCTTTTTTTTTTTTTTTTTTTTGGCTTTTTGTGACAAAGTTTTTCTGTGTAGCCTTGACTGTCCCATAACTCACTCTGCAGAACAGGCTAACCTTGAACTCACAGAGATCCACCTGCCTCTTACTCATAAATGCTGAGATTAAAGGCATGCACCACCACCACCTGCTTAGAGACACATCTCCTAAAGAAAAGGTAATGTAATTATATTATTGAGAAAAAAACATTAGATGCTGTAGAACTGATCTTTTAATGTGTGTTATGTTATTGTTTGTATTTATTAATTTTCCATACTTAGCATAACTACCCGTAATTGTAAATAGACCTCAAATTTACAAAAATTCTGTTCTAATGATAGAGTTTAACAGATATTGATTACCTGTGATTGAACGAAGATTTGTAAAGGTGGTATATGATAAAAGTAAGGAATACCACTGATCAGATAAGGCTGAAACTCTGAGAAAGGAAAAGAATACCCACATGGCAACTCCAAGTGACTGGGATCTCAGCCTTTTCTGAAAAGTCATTGGTTACTGCCACTGTCATCAACTTCTCAGTTCAGCTATTTGCCACCTCAACTGAATGGTATGTTTTGCAAAATGTATTTCACATCTTCTCGGCATCAGTTATTGGGAACGCTTTGCTAGTTGCACTTTTTTTTGTGAGCATTTATGCTCTGATGGTGAGGTATCTGTACTGCATTTGAATGATTGAGCTAGATCAGAAGGGATTTCCCTCTCCTTCTTTATGATGGTCAGGTATACGAGCTTATGTTTCTCTCCCTGAGCACTGCCCATGTTAAACTAAAGCATTGAGATTTATTTGACACAGTATCTTAGTTAGGGTTTTACTACTGTGAAAAGACACTGTGACCAAGGCAATTCTTTTAAGAACATTTAAATGGGGCTGGCTTACAGGCTCAGTGCTTCAGTCCATTATCATCAAGGCAGAAACCCAGCAGCATCCAGGCAGGCATGGTGCAAAAGGAGCTGAGAGTTTTACATTTTCATCTGAAGGCTGCTAGCAGAATACTGACTTCCAGGCAGCTAGGATGCGAGTTTTAAAGCCCACACCCAGTGACACACCTACTCCAACAAGGCCACACCTTCTAATAGTGCCACTCCCTGAGCCAAACATATACAAACCATAATACACAGTAAGGAAAGAGACCACACAACAAAAAACTATTGGCATTCTTCTGAAAGAAGAGACTGTGGTATCAAGGACAGTAGTGTTTTTATCTCATAAACATGTCACCTATGGCTTAAAACCTCCTTAACCCTTCTCCAACTTGAAAAACAAGAAGGGACCACTCCCCCCCCCCAAAAAAAAGAACATTAAATGAAAATGTAGAAAGTGAATATAGACAGGCTGTCAGGGGAAATAAACAAGAATAAGTCAAAAAACAAGGGAATTCTCACAATGGATATATGATCTCATCCATATTGAAAGAAAAACTAGTGAGAAAATAAAATTATTTTCCTCCATCTTCAGTGCTAGTTGTGTGTTTGATCACCTGTGAGCATTTTTCCCTATAGTGTGATTTTCTCATTCTTCACAAACATTAAGCTATAGAAAACATGGGCCTCCCCCAAACAAACAAACAAACAACAAACAAACAAAAACAAAGGAACAGGGTTTCTATAACAGAAGGTTATCAACTGACAGCATTTACAAACAGAACACATATACTTCACCACAATGACCTTTGGTGTATTTCAATCATACTCCTTATTCCTGCGTTTTCTCTTGCCACTAAGCAGAAATCACTTCTTTACACAATTTCTATAAAATGGATCTCTACTGTGCCTTATACATTTTCTCAATAATGGTCACTATAAGCTGAGACACACAGCTATTAGAGAAGAGGACACTCTTTATTCTCCTCTATCTGCTTTTCATGATGCTCCTCTGTATCTTCAAAACTTAAAGGTTTTACAAAGTGTTTTAGAGTTTAAAGTCATGTGGACTGTATTATAAAAAAATCACTAACGGAATTTTTAAGTCTCTAATGTGCTCTCTTGGATACGTTGGCAAGAGAGACAAATAAAGCAAAGAACATAATAGAAAAAAGATGAGTAGAATACCAGAAACAGCCTTCTTCAGGTTCTTATGTTAGAGAGCACTCTGAATTAATCTTTTTTTTTTTAATCAAAAGTCAACTTCCATGTGCGCATATGAAGTAAGTTATTATCCTGAAGTCTTGGTGGAATATATCCATTCAGTAGTTGCTCCAAGTTACTAGGGAGATTAGAATCTTGATTTTCATGGTACTGCATGTGATAGTTTATACTAAAAAGATCCTTGCAGAAGATGTATAGGTATTATATTAGTCAGGATTCTCTAAATTCTAAAGAAGTGGTTCCCCGACTGTAGGTTGTGAGCCCCTTGGGAGTCAAATGACCCTTTTATGAGGGTCACTAAAAACCATCAGACAACACAGATGCATAAATTACCATTCATAACTCTAGCAAAATTACAGTTAGAAAGTAGAAACAAACATAATTATGGTTGGGTGTTACTACAACATGATGATATGTATCAAAGGGTTACAGCATTAGAAACATTATAAACCACTGCTCCAGAGTCTACAGCAACCAAACTTACAGAATGATCTCTTTGTATGTAAATATGGAAAAATGGATTTATTAGAATGATTTACAGGTTTTGGTCCTGCTAATCCATCAATGGCTAGCTATGAATGGAAAATCCAAGAAACCAGAAATTGCCCAGTCCTCAAGGCTAAATGTTTTAGCTGGTTTTCAGTAGAAGTTGGAATCCCAAAGAAGTAGGCTCTGATGCCATTGAAAGATTTGACTTGCTACCACGGCAAGAGTAGCAGGCAAAGAACAAAAGATTTCTTCTTCCATGTCTTTATATCAGTTACCACTAGAAGGTATGGATNAAAATCCAAGAAACCAGAAATTGCCCAGTCCTCAAGGCTAAATGTTTTAGCTGGTTTTCAGTAGAAGTTGGAATCCCAAAGAAGTAGGCTCTGATGCCATTGAAAGATTTGACTTGCTACCACGGCAAGAGTAGCAGGCAAAGAACAAAAGATTTCTTCTTCCATGTCTTTATATCAGTTACCACTAGAAGGTATGGATCAGGTTAAGGGTGTATCTTCATTTCTGCAGATCCAGATTAAAGATGTGTGACTTTCTGTCTCAAGATCCAAATTAGAAATGGATCTTCCGATTTTAACTTAGGCAAACTATCTCTTACTGTTATTCCCTCTATTTGTGAGTTCTTCCTTCCTTCCTTCCTTCCTTCCTTCCTTCCTTCCTTCCTTCCTTCCTTCCTTTCTTTCTTTCTTTCTTTCTTTCTTTCTTTCTTTCTTTCTTTCTTTCTTTCTTTCTTTCTTTCTTTCTTTCTTTCTTTCTTTCTTTTGAGACAGTGTTTCTCTGTATAGCCCTGGCTGTACTGGAACTCACTTTGTAGACCAGGCTAGCCTCGAACTCAGAAATCAGCCTGCCTCTGCCTCCCGAGTGCTGGGATTAAAGGCCTGCATCACCACACCTGGTTGTGAGTTTTTTCTTAATTAATTACAAATGTAGTGAAATTGACAACCAAGAAATAGCCATCACAAGTCTACCCCCTTTGAACTTGACATAAAATCATAATTCTTTGTATCATGACTAATTTCCACATTAAAATAATAAGCAGGTAATAATAATTCCTGAACATAGTATTACTACCCTAAGTACAATTTCAAACACATTATACATGTAACCTGGTCATAGTTATGCCTAGCATGATATAACTAGCCCTTGTACAATGACAAACCAAGTATAAATTTAGAAAGGTTTGCAATGTCTCTTGAGGTATATTCTTTTAGTATCTCCAACTTAAGTATGATAACCATTGATATTCTATTAATTGATGTTTTTTTCCAACTTTTATTAGATTTTTTCTTCATTTACATTTCAAGTGTTATCCAGAAAGTTCCCTATACACCCCCCTCCCGGCCCTGCTCCCCTACCCACCCGCTCCCACATCTTGGCCCTGGCATTCCCCTGTACTATCACATGATAAATAAATTAAAAAGGGAACACAAATATCTATACAAATTCATTCTTAACAAAATACAACAAAACACTGTAACTTATACAACCAACTACATTCCTCTTTTCTATGACTGCTCCCATGGCCTTAGCTGGTATTCATAACTACCTTCATCTCCTACCCACTCTGTATTTCCCTCATCCTTGTCAAGAACTCCTTCAGGTCTTCACTCTTTTACTTGCAGCAGTGACCCTTTACTCCTGACAGGTCTGTGTGCCCCTTGTCATCCCACCTGGATTAGGCTGTTGTTTCCATTGACTTTAATCACAGAACATGGTAGCACCAAGAGATGCTCTAAAGGATATCTTGCACTCCAGATATAATATTTCTTACCTCCATTGTGGCACAGCATACTAACTTCCCTATTGTAATTTGGATCAATCACCCCTCCTTATACTGTTATTTCTTTCAAAGCCCACTGGGGAAGATTGGCTTCCCATTCAATAAAAGATTTATTATGGCTCCTATCAGGAGCACTCCCCACTCAGAAAACAATACTTCCTAACCAACAGAATTTGAAGTTTCAGAAATAGGATGCAAAGATTTTTCTAGAACATTTGTAAGTCTATGGCTGGTAGTTTCGATAAAAAGCATTATATACAGGAAAGGCAAATCTATAAACAAAGTAAGTATTTACTCCAGTAAGGTTAAAGCATTGTCCTTTTCATGGGGAAAGTGGTTTAATGTAGTCAACCTACCACCAGGTCACTGACTGATCACCATGGGGAAAGATGCCATATTTAGGGCTGAGCATTTCTGTCTACTGTTGGTAGATTGGGCACTCAGCATAAGCTATAACCAAGTCAGCCTTGATCACTGGACTTCGATTCTGTTGAGTCTAGGTAGACACCAATCTCTGCCACTATAGCCACTTTGTTCTTGGGCCCACAGACAATGACAGAAATGACTGGGGAAAGAGGCCTAGTATCAACACAACAGTTCATTCTACCTACTTGGGTTAAATTCCTTCTCAGTTGAAGTTATATTTAAATGAGAATTTACATGGGACAAAAGTATCTTCACATTTTTCACCCATTTGAAGAAATTTAACCACATACTTCTTTCCCAGACATCTTTCTCATCAATTATCCAATCATATTCTTCACAAGTCACTGACTATCCAGTTAATTTATTGGCTCCAACCCATGAATCACTCAATATTTGTAGTCTGTCCATTTCTCCTTTCAAACAAAATGTATAAGCATGTGTATTGCCCCAAGTTTTTCCCACTGTGAAGATTTCCTTTGTTGGTGTCTTTCTGGATTGTTTCAGCAACGATATGAACTAACCAGTACTAACCCCTAGAGCTGTGCCTCTAGTTGCATATGTAGCAGAGGATAGCCTAGTCAGCCATCAATGGGAGAAAAGGCCCTTGATCTTGTGAAGACTATATGCCCCAGTACAGGGGAATGCCAGAGTCAGGAAGCGGATGGGTTGGGGAACAGGGTCGGGGGAGGGTATAGGAGGCTTTGAGGATAGCATTTGAAACGTAAATGAAAAAAATATCTAATAAAAAATAAAATAAAAAACAAAAGATATTTTTAATGCTATAACTGTCCACTTCTAAGTGTTGCCTGAGTAATGGGTAGGACCATCAGTAAACCAGGTCCTAGTCTTCTTTTCCTCAGACAATCAATTATAGAGAATACTCCATGAGGCCATAGGTACAGAATTGACACAAGACAGTATTGTAATGGGAGTAGAAAATATAGGTATGCTGGGCAGTGGTGGTGCACACCTTTAATCCCAGCACTTGGGAGACAGAGACAGGTGGATATCCGAGTTCGAGGCCAGCCTGGTCTACAGAGTGAGTTCCAGGACAGCCAGAGCTATCCAGTGAAGCCCTGTCTTGAAAAAAAAAAAAAAAGAAAAAAAAGGAACAAAAAGAAAACATAGGCATTTGAGTAACTACTTCATGTAACTTTCATGGGCTTTCAGGATCTTCTCAAGCCCTGTCATGTATATACCACTTCCATTTGATAATAGACGGCTGCTCTGCACATCCTACTTTATGGCTTGGTAAGTCCGATAACAGCAAGTTCATGATGGTTAGCTCAGGTTTCATTGTAACTTGGTGGCTCATTGTCAAACATTCTGTATCCAATAAGTCTCAGTAGCAGGCCAAAAGCTGCCTTTCAAAGAATTATTTGTCTGTAGATGATAATAGAACCTTGCTCCAAAATCCCAAAGATTTCTTCTCTGATTCACCTACTAGGGCCTGCAAAAGGTTCCAAACACCATCCCTATCTGCCACTCAAGTATCATTGGGCCTCCTAGATTATATGCTCTAAATGGTAGAGTGGTCTGGATATGTTGAAGTGCCTTCTGCTGTTCCAAGTCCTACACAAAGCGAGCATCTAAGTGAGTCACTTAGTATACAGACCAGAGTAACATGTCCAAGTGAGGACTGTTCTGTCTCTAGACTCCAAATAGACCCACTAAATGTTGTGATTCTTTTTTGGTTGTGAGAGAGTCTAGGTTCAGTAGTATATCCTTTCCCCTTAGAAGGAATACTATATTTCTACAAGTCCCACACCACTGGACTCCTAAGGACTTTACTGAGGTAGAAGGCCCTTGAATTTTGGTTAGATTTAGTTCCCACCCTCTGATGCACAAAGGGTTACTAATGAATTTTTACCAGATAGTTATATCATCTTGGCATAAGCTACAATTATCAGAGGGAAAGAAGTTCAATTGAGTAAATATCTGCAAAGGTTGTGCTGTGATGATGCCTAGAGGGCATTTTCTTAAATAGTGATTTATGGGGGGTAGAGCTCAGCCCATTGTGGATGAAGCCAACCCTGGGCTGGTGGACCTGGATTTTGTAGGAAAACAGACTAAATAAACTATGGGAAGCAAGGCAGTAAGCAGCACCCCCTCCATGGCCTCTGCATCAGCTCTAGCCTCCAGGTTCCTGCCCTCATTGAACTCCTGACCTAAACTGCCTTTAATAAACAAGAAAGTAATTGTATTAGTCAGGGTTCTCTAGAGTCACAGAACTTATAGATAGTCTCTATATAGTAAAGAAATTTATTGATGACTTAAAGTCTGCAGTCCAATTCCCAAGAGTGGTTCAGTAGTAGCTGTGAATGGAAGTCCAAGGATCTAGCAGTTGCTCAGTCCTACACGGCAAGCAGGCAAAAGAGCAAGAGTGAGACTCCCTTCTTCCAATGTCCTTATATGGTCTCCAGCAGAAGGTGTAGCCCAGATTAAAGGTGTGTGCCACCACACCTTTAATCCCAGATGATCCTGAACTCAGAGATCTCCCTGTCTTAATCTTCTGAAATCCATAGCCACTATGTTTCAAGATCTCCATCCCAAGATCCAGATCAGAAACTTCTATCTCCCAGCCTCCAGATTAGGGTCACTGGTGAGCCTTCCAATTCTGGATTGTAGTTCATTCCAAATATAGTCAAGTTGACAACCAGGAATAAACACTACAGTAATATAAAACCTTCTTTCCCAAACTAGTTTTTGTAATGGTGTTTAATCAAGTAATAGTAACCCTAACTAAGACAGTGGACAAAGTGGTTGCTACTTCCTGTTCCTTTAATCCAATCATCATAATGTCCTCAACATAATATACCAATGTGATATTTTGCAGAAGAGACAAATGATCAAAATCCCTTCTAAGTGATGACATAGGGCTGAAGATCTGATATATCCTTGAGTAAAACTGTAAAGATAAACTGCTGGCCATGCTAACTGAAAGCAAATTGCTTCTGGTGCTCTATGCACAGGAATGGGGAAAAGACATGTGCTAGGTGCTGCACAACACGTACCGGGAGATGTGTTGATTTGCTAAAAAGGATACCACATCTCATAGAGCACCTGCAATCAGTCACTACCTAATTGAGTTTTTAATAGTTAACTATGTTTCAGTGTGATCCATTTGTCTTCTGGACTGGCCAGATAAAAGAGTAAAGGATGATGTGGTGGGAACTACCATTACTACCTTTTTCAAGTCCTTGATGGTAGCAATTCACTCAGGGAGGTAATACAGTTTTTGATTCACTATTTTCCTTGAGAGAAACTTTTATTTAGTCTTTCCAACCATGATAACCCTCACTCCACAGATCAGGAACTAATGTGAGAATTCTGCCAACTTCTAAGTATATTTATCTCAATTATACCTTCTGGGACTGGGAAAATATCCACAGGATAAGTTTGGGGACCCACTGGACCTAGTGTGAGTTGGACTTCAACAAAAAAAATCCATTAATTACATGACTTCTATATACTGCTACTTTAACTGGAGGGCCACTATGTTTCTTGGGATCTCCTGGAAGCAGTGTCATTTCAGAACCAGTATTCAATAGCCACCTGAAAGTCTTATTCCTTCCTTCCCTCAGTGTACAGTCAACCCTTGTAAAAACCCTTAGATCCCTCTGGAGAAGGATTGGAGAAAGGCTAACAATAAGTTTTAGGTATTTTATCAATGTCTTTCCTTGGGGGAAGTTGGTCATCCATTCAGTTAAGGGTGTTTGGTTCTGTAAACTGCTTCAAGTCTGAATATTGATTCACAGGCCAAGAATTTTTTCACAGATCAAAAAAGTTCACCAGATTTCTTATCTATTTCATGCCTAGGAATACCATGATTGACTAGCCAGTACTAAAGATCCATATGAGTCCTGAAAACATAAAATTCACTTTGCCCATGCTGACCACTAGGATTTAGGCCACTTTGAACATTGTTTTGTCTGTGAGTCCACCATGATAACTATGATCATATTACCCTTCGCAATTTAGTTCTGCCATCTGGTTCCTACCACCTCAGGGTTCAATTAAACCAACTGCATTGAATACACCCAACTGAACAGCAGCATCTCCAACCGTAAGATCTAACATAAGAAAAAGAGCAACAACAAAGTTCTTCAAATGGACTGGTACTCCTGTTAATAGTTTTGTGTCTTATAGGATTAGTGAAGAGCATGTCTTCTGGGCCTTTTAATTGAAGAGGATTTGGTTTTACACAGTGCACCCACTATAGTATTGCAATCACCCTGAGCCTTAAAAATTCCCTCATCAGCACTAAGCCAAGGAATATCAAACAACTCCTTTTCAGTAGGCTTTCTTTTGAAAAAAAAAAAATGCTTCAGCCAACCATTAAAACAAACCTTTGTGTACTTCATTTAAAGCTGAGTGAACTTCCATATTAAACCTAGAATCTTCACTCAGAGGACCCATATCAATAAATTTAGCCTGATTTAGTATTATGTTCCTTCTACCATTATCCCACAGTCTTAAAATATTCCCTCACATATTCCCAAGACTTCTGCTTGAATGAATTAGCAAACTCATAAAGTTCCTTAGTAGTGTAGATCACCCCTCATGGACTAACTCCTCTTTAGGAGCCTGTTTTGCCTTAAGTCTGATTATAGATCTAGAGGCAACTATTGGTGCATCCTGGAAACATCAGTATTATGTTGGCTGGCATTCCCTTCAGAGAATATCACTGCTGGTTTAGAAGACAATGAAGAATTAATTTCCTTAGTCAAAGGTGGAAAAGACACTATTTCAGTGGGTGGCGGTGTGACTACATCTTCCTACAGGGGTGAAGAGGCTACTTCCTCAGGTGAGATGATCCCTTGAGAATCCGAGGATTCAAAGTTCTCAGCTTCAATAGGGTTTTCCCACACATGTCCATCCAAAGTTACAGGATCCCATTTTTCACCAATTAAATGCCCTTACTTTAACTGCTGGTACCCTCAGAGGCTAGGAGCTGAAGTTTCATTGTAATTCAGCCAGTCTTACATGAGGGATTCACTTTGAATTTCTGCAAGTGATCTCTCTTTCTCCTAGAAAAGATTCTCTTCTAGGACACACTCTGAAACCTTTAGACAGTTTGTATGCATCTGGAGCCTATCACAGAGCTCAATCCTATCCTTTGTCAGTTCATCCAGAAAAGCTAAGAGTAACCAATCAAAATTATCATTTTCTTTATTTTTTTTTACAAACTGTCAAAAGTTTATTAAAGATTCAACAAATCCATTGCTGCCAACAATTGGTGAATCATCATAATCAAATACATTTATCTCTGAAATTTTGTAAAATAGTTCACACCCTAGTATGTATGTATATATCTATATATGTTAGAATAACTTACAATCTATGGTTCATTAATCCAACAATGCCTGGATATGAATAAGGCTTCTCAGTCCAGAAGATTGGATGTCTCAGCTGATCTTCAGTATACTCTGGAATCCCAATGAAGTAGGCTCTGATGCCAGTTTAGAAATGGACTTTCTAGCAAGGCAAGAGCAATGAGAGAGGTCTTGGGATTATTTAGTTAGAGTGGAATGAAAGAATAAGAGTAAAGAAGACCATCCTATTGGACTTAAATGTTAACTTATGCTTAAGTAAATTTAGTAAAGTATTTGGATACAACACAAAAATAACTATAACTTTATTATCTGTCTTTACTATAAGAGAAATAAAGCTGAGATAACATGAAGCAGGCAGAGACAGCCATGAGATTCCAGCAAGATGAATTGATAAACTATATTTTTGAAACATTTCCATTCATCTCTCAGCCATCATATTAGCCAGTTTGGCTAATAGTCAGTGAAAGAAGTAGCTAGGTCCTTGAACTTTTTTCTTTTGTCACACAGCTTGGGTTTTGAGCTCTTTCCACACAGGCAGAAGACTGGAGCTTTGGAATACTGCACAGGATGAAGTACCAGGTTGGAGCTGTAATCTGGCTTCTGTACCTAAAACAGATATATTGGTCATCTCCATCTCAATTCTTTCCCTCACTCAGCACACACATAGCTCAGTGGTGCATACAATTTCTCATTGGAAATGACCTCTGATGTTATAAAAGCACAAGGGAATAGATCAAGGAGTCTCTGATAATGTTTAGCAATCCATCTTGGTCCAACAATGGCCCTTGATAATATTTGTTTTGGCACCCTAATCCTCCTTCTACTTGCAAGACTCCAACCTAGGATTTTTATAACCAAAGAAACCCTTCCAATGCAAATTATAGAAACTCAAATAACCATAGATGGAAAATATGACTTTAATGAAAATAAATGCAAATGAAAGACATTCAGTAGAGAGGAGAGACTGAAGGAATGACTATCCAGACACTGTCCCATCTGGGATTCATCCCATAAACAACCACCAAACCCAGACACTATTACAGATGCCAACAAGAGCTTGTTGACAGGATTCTGATATAGCTGTGTTCTGAGAGGCTCTGCCAGTTCCTGACTAATACAGAAGTGGATGCTCACAGTCATCCATTAGACAGAGCACAGGGTTCCCAATGAAGGAGCTAGAGAAAGTACCCAAGGAACCGAAGGGGTTTGCAGCCCCATAGAGGAACAACAATCTGAACTAACCAGTAACGCTTAAGCTCCCTGAGACGAAAACACCAACCAAAGCAAACACATGGAGAGACTCATGGCTCTAGCTGCCTATGTAGTAGAGGATGGCCTAGTCATTCATCAATGAGAGGAGAAGCTCTTGGTCCTGTGAAGGTTCTATATCCCAGTATAGGGGAATGCCTGAGCCAGGAACCAGGAGTGAGTGGGTTGGGGAGCAGGGGAGGGGGGAGAGGATAGGGGATTTTTGGAGGGAAAAAATAGGAAAAGGGGTAATATTTGAAATATAAATAAAGAAAATATCTTAAAAAAGAAAAGAACAGAAATTCACCCTTAACTGATCTATTCCCCTTTCACAATCCATACAAATATCTTTATTGTACTAAATAATTTTGGTTGTAAAATTCATATTACAAAATAAAACACCTAGATATAGCTATAATAAGATGAACTGGATCCATATGTCCTGAAATAGCCACAGGTAGCTATGGATATCATACAAGAGTAATAGAATAATATAGGACAGATTTATCCAATCTAGGTGGGCAACTTGTATCAATATCAACTGAGTTTTTCGTTCTTTGTGTGGACATTTTGGGGGTTGAGAATTTACTGTAATAAATCTGACTGATAAATTACAAGCTGTGTATTCAATTAAGTCAAGACAGGTAATACATTTATTATTGTGTACCTTAGTTTATATAATAGAATAACAGCAGCTCCTCTCTTTGCATCCTTACTGGGTAACAGTCAAACATGAAACACATGAAGAAGCAGGAGGAATTCTGGGGCCTGGGAACTTAATGGGGTCTTAATTATAAGAGGCTAGGAGTTTAGAGCCAGCTGCTGCCAGTCTTGGCAGGCTAGCTGCAGGGGCTAGCAGGGGACAGGAAACTGGGAAGACCACAGCTTGCAGCTCCCAATGTGGGAAGGAAGACCACATTGCCAGGGAGTAGCCAGCTTTAGTGTGGATTGTTTTAATAATTACACACTACAAGCATCAATTTTCTAGGTTTCTGCCTATGCTTTTCACTATTTCAGGGAAGCATTGTAGCAGCCCCGCCATTTTCCTCTTCCATGTTTTTCCTATCTCTTTTGATAACAAAAATATGTATTAAATACCCTCTGCCAGGAGGGCCCTGGCCACTGAGGATGCCAGAAAAACAAAACAAAACAAAACAAATAGCAAAAGTTCTCACTTCAAAATGTTAGGAGACAGTTTTCTATGTCTGGCTATCTCAGGAACAAGTTTCATCTTGCTGGACAGGCCAAAACTGAGATCATATTCCCAGGCCCCAGAACTAACTCCTCCTGCTTCTTCATGTGTTTCATGTTTGACTGTTACCCAGTAAGGATGCAAAGAGAGGAGCTGCTGTTATTCTATTATATAAACTAAGGTACACAATAGTAAATGTATTACCTGTCTTGACTTAAATGAATACACACAGCTTGCACAGTCCTTTGTTTCCTTATTATTCTAAATTCTGGACCAGAATCAAGAAGAACCTGACTGCAATAGCTGAATCAAGGAACCTGAAAACAGGTCAAGGCCTGGTCACTAACATTAACTTCCTTGCTTAACCCCTTGTGTCAAAATATGATTGTTCAGTGCAACAGTATACTCCACTCCTCCTCATCCTATAAAAATGTTGTAGAATCTCCTTTCTGGTATATAGTTCATTTCCCAAACTGGCCACCTCCCTGCACTCAAAGAGAAAAGAGGCCTTCATTTTAAAGTTTCTGTCTCTGAAGTAAGTTTTCTCAGCTTCCACTCTGTACCCAACAAAAGCTCCTAAGAATTCCTTTGGGATGATAAATATATAAATAAATATAAACAAAACTAGCAACGGGTTCAAACTAAAACTTTAAGTGCAGGCTGTGCACTATGCTATGGACCATACATCTATCTGCTCTGGTCAGTTGAAGAGTGATGTGACATTATTTGTGAGTCATAAGCTGGTGTGTCTATTGCTAGTTTTCATCAAAGCCCTGGCCTGGGCAGCAACTGAATTTGTATGATTTGAATATTTCACCTTTATTGTACCTTTATTGTAGATATTGCACACCCATAGTCTACACACAACAAACTTCCATATCTCCTTCCTTTAAGTAAAATCTACACATCTTTGAATTTCTATATTAGGAACCCAACAAGAGATATTTTCTGCCCTCATGTTGATGTGTTAAACCTGCTATGTGAAAGTTAAAATGGAGACTGCAGCCAGATGCCTGTTCTCTTCCTGGTTTTACATAATAATTCATTGTCGATTGTCTTGTGAAGTAGAGATAATAAGATTGTCTGCCTCTGAGATTATTGTGACTATTAGTTGAGTATACAAATGCAGTTACATCTGAATTATTTAACAATTGACACTATCATCTTCTGTTGCTAATTTCTCAATCTATCCAGCTCTGTCATGAATTTCTTTGTCTTTTATTTCCTCCAGGAAGTCTTTTTTATTAATTTTCTTTTTTTATTTATTTGTTTTTTTTAAATTTTTTTCTCTTTATTAGATACTTTCTTAATTTACATTTCAAATGCTATCCCTATACTCTGCCCATGCCCTGCTCCCCTACCCACCCACTCCCACTTCTTGGCCCTGGTGTTATACTGTATTGGGGCATATAAAGATTGCAGTAGCAAGGGGCCTCTCCTCCAATGATGGCTGACTAGGCCATCTTCTGTTACATATGATGCTAGAGACATGAGTTCTCGGGGTTCTGTTTAGTTCATATTGTTGTTCCTCTTCTAGGGTTGCAGACCCCTTCAGCTCCTGGTGTTCTATCTCTAGCTTCACCAATGAGGGCCCCATGCTCCCTCTTATGGATGACCGTGAGCATCTACTTCTGTGGGAGTCAGCTATCTCAGTGTCTCTTCAGTAAACACTTGCTGTCCTATGCAATAGTGTCTGAGTTTAGTGACTGATTATCGGATCGATCCCTGGTGGGTTAGTCTCTGTATTGTCCATCCTTTCATCTTAGCTCTAAACTTTGTCTCTGTAAATTCTTTCATGGGTATTTTGTTTCCTATTCAAAGGAGGAATGAAGTATCCACACGTTGGTCTTCCTTCTTGATTTTCATGTGTTTTGCAGATTGTATCTTGGGTGTTCTAAGTATCTGGGCTAATATCCATTTATCAGTGAGCGCATATCCAATGACTTCTTTTGTGACTGGGTTACCTCACTAAGGATTATGTCCTCCAGATTCATCCATTTGCCCAAGAATTTCATACATTCATTTTTTTAAATAGCAGAAATCATGAGGTAACACATTTACATGGTATAAAAGACATAGGTAAGGAGACAACTCCCTGTAGACCCAAGAAAGGTCGAAGACCGATAATATTTATTCCGACGATACTTGTATCACCTCGTACACAGGAAAAATGGTTAACCTTGTAGAAGACCCATATACGGGTCCTCTCCATAACGACCTTCCTCTGGTAGTACTATGTCCAATTTCCTGAGATAACACCAGACTGACTTCCTGAGTGGTTGTACAAGCTTGCAATCCCACCAGCAATGGAGGAGTGCTCCTCTTTCTCCACATCCTTGCCACCATCTGCTGTCACCTAAATTTTTGATCTTAGCCATTCTGACTTGTGTGAGGTGGAATCTCAGTGTTGTTTTGATTTGCATTTCCCTGATGATTAAGGATGTTGAACATTTTTCAGATGTTTCTCAGCCATTCAGATTTCCTCAATTGAGAATTCTTTGTTTAGCTCTGTACCCCATTTTCTAATGGGGTTATTCATTTTTCTGGAGTCTAGCTTCTTTAGCTCTTTGTAGATGTTAGATATTAGTCCCCTATCAGATTTAGGATTGGTAAAAATCCTTTCCCAATCTGTTGGTGGCCTTTTTGTCTTGCTGACTGTGTCTTTTGCCTTACAGAAGCTTTGCAATTTCATAAGGTCCCATTTGTCAATTCTTGATCTGACCGCACAGGCCATTGCTATTCTGTTTAGGAATCGTTCTCCTGTGCCCATATCTTCTAGGGTTTTCCCCACTTTCTCATCTATAAATTTCAGTGTCTCTGGTTTTATGTGGAGGTTTTTGATCCACTTAGACTTAAGCTTTATACAAGGGGATAAGAATGGGTCAATTCGCATTCTTCTACATGATAACCGCCAGTTGTGCCAGCACCATTTGTTGAAAATGCTGTCCTTTTTCCACTGGATGGTTTTAGCTCCCTTGTCAAAGATCAAGTGACCATAGGTGTGTGGATTCATTTCTGGGTCTTCAATTCTATTCCATTGATCTATCTGTCTGTTGCTGTACCAGTACCATGCAGTTTTTAATCACAATTGCTCTGTAGTACAGCTTAATGTCAGTCATGGTGATTCCCCCAGAGGTTCTTTTATTGTTGAGAATGGATTTTGCTATCCTAGGTTTTTTATTATTCCAGATGAATTTGCAAACTGCCCTTTCTATCTCAGTGAAAAATTGAGTTGGGATTTTGATGGGGATTGCGTTGATTCTGTAGATTGCTTTCGGCAGGATAGCCATTTTGATTATATTAATCCTGCCAATCCATGAGCATGGGAGATCTTTCCATCTTCTGAGATCTTCTTCAATTTCTTTCTTCAGAGACTTGAAGCTCTTGTCATACAGATCTTTCAGCTCCTTAGTTAGAATCACACCAAGGTATTTTATATTATTTGTGACTATTGTGATGGGTGTTGTTTCCCTAATTTCTTTCTTAGCCCTCTTATCCTTTGTGTAGAGAAAGGCCATTGTTTTGTTTGAGTTAGTTTTATATCCAGCTATTGCACTGAAGCTGTTTATCAGGTTTAGGAGTTCTTTGGTAGAATTTTTAGGGTCCCTAATATATACTATCATATCATCTGCAAACAGTGATATTTTAACTTCTTACTTTCCAATTTGTATCCCCTTGATCTCCTTTTGTTGTCGAATTGCTCTGGCTAGGACTTCAAGTACTATATTGAATAGGTAGGGAGACAGTGGGCAGCCTTGTCTAATCCCTGATTTTAATGGGATTGCTTCCAACTTCTCTCCATTCAGTTTGATGTTGGCTACTGGTTTGCTGTAGATTGCTTTTATTATGCCCAGGTATGGGCCTTGAATTCTTGTTCTTTCCAAGACTTTTTATCATGAAAGGGTGTTGGATTTTGTCAAATGCTTTCTCAGCATCTAAGGAGATGATCATGTGGTTTTTGTCCTTGAGTTTGTTTATATATTGAATTACTTTGATGGATTTCCGTAAACCATCCCTGCATTCCTGGGATGAAGCCTACTTGGTCATGATGGATGATCGTTTTGATGTGTTCTTGGATGCAGTTTGAGAGGATTTTATTGAGTACTTTTGCATCGATATTCATGAGGGAAATTGGTCTGAAGTTCTCTTTCTTTGTTGGATCTTTGTGTGGTTTAGGTATCAGAGTAATTGTGGCTTCATAGAATGAATTGGGTAGAGTACCTTCTGTCTCTATTTCGTGGAATCCATTGAGGAGAGGTGGATTTAGGTCTTCTTTGAAGATCTGATAGAACTCTGCACTAAAGCTATCTGGTCCTGGGCTTTTTTTGGTTGGGAGACTATTGATGACTGCTTCTATTTCTTTAAGGGAAATGGGCCTGTTTAGATCGTTAATCTGATCCTGGCTTAACTTTGGTACCTGGTATCTGTCTAGGAAATTGTCCATTTCCTCCAGGTTTTCTAGCTTTGTTGAGTATAGCCTTTTGTGGTAGGATCCTATGATGTTTTGGATTTCCTCAGGTTCTGTTGTTATGTCTCCGTTTTCATTTCTGATTTTGTTAATTAAGATACTGTCCCTGTGCCCTCTAGTGAGCCTGGCTAAGGGTTTATCTATCTTGTTGATTTTCTCAAAGAACCAGCTCCTTGTTTGGTTAATTCTTTGAATAGTTCTTTTTTTTTTCTACTTGATTCATTTCTGCCCTGAGTTTGATTATTTCCTGCCTTCTACTCCTCTTGGGTGAATTTGCTTCCTTTTGTTCTAGAGCTTCTAGGAGTGCTGTCAAGTTACTAGTGTATGCTCTCTCTAGTTTCTTTTTGGAGGCATTCAGGGCAACGAGATTTCCTCTTAGGACTACCTTCATTGTGTCGCATAAGTTTGGGTATGTTGTGGATTCATTTTCATTAAACTCTAGAAAGTCTTTAATTTCTTTCTTTATAAGTAGGAACTGATTCCTTAGTAACTCATCTCGCAACAAGTCAAAGGTACTCTTACAAGCGAAAGATAATAAATACAACAATAACTTCTAGTCGGAATCAGGTACCACCAGTCTATCCTACGTACCCTATTAAAGTTATAAAAACATAGACACCTCCGGACAAAACACTGGTTATATATGGTCAATTTTGGAAGAGGTATCATGTGGCGCTGAGAAGAAAGTATATCCTTTTGTTTTAGGATAAAATATTCTGTAGATATCTGTTAAATCCATTTGTTTCATGACTTCTGTTAGTGTCCATGTGTCTCTGTTTAGTTTCTGTTTCCAGGATCTGTCCATTGGTGACAGTGGGGAGTTGAAGTCTCCCACTATTATTGTGTGGGGTTTAATGTGTGCTTTGAGCTTTACTACAGTTTCTTTAATGAATGTGGCTGCCCTTGTATTTGGAGCATAGATATTCAGAATTAAAAGTTCATCTTGGTTGATTTTACCTTTGGTGAGTATGAAGTGCCCCTCCTTGTATTTTTTTTTATAACTTTGGGTTGAAAGTCAATTTTATCCGATATTAGAATGGCTACTACAGCTTTTTTCTTTGGACCATTTCCTTGGAAGACGATTTTCCAGCCTTTCACCTTAAGGTAGTATCTTATCTGTCTTTTCCCTAAGGTGTGTTTCCTGTAAGCAGCAAAATGTTGGGTCCTGTTTGTGTAGCCAGTCTATTAGTCTATGTCTTTTTATTGGGGAATTGAGTCCATTGATGTTAAGAGAGATTAAAGAAAAGTAGTTGTTGCTTCCTGTTATTTTTGTTGTTAAGTTTGGGATTTTGTTCTTGTGGCTGTCTTCTTTTAGGATTGTTGAAGGATTACTTTTTAGTTTTTTCTAGGGTGTAGCTTCCATCCTTGTTTTGGTGGTTTCCCTTTATTATCTTTTGAAGGGCTGGATTCGTGGAAAGATATTGTGTGAATTTGGTTTTATCACGGAATACTTTGATTTCTCCATCTATGTTAATTAAGAGTTTTGCTGGATATAGTAATCTGGGTTGGCATTTGTATTCTTTTAGTGTCTGAATAACATCTGTCCAGGATCTTCTGGCTTTCATAGTCTCAGGTGAGAAGTCTGGTGTATTTCTGATAGGCCTGCCTTTATATGTTACTTAACCTTTTTCCCTTACTGCTTTTAATATTCTATCTTTATTTAGTACATTTGTTGTTTTGATAATTATGTGTTGGGAGGAATTTCTTTTCTGGTTCAGTGTATTTGGTGTTCTGAAGGCTTCTTGAATGTTCATGGGCATCTCTGTCTTTAGGTTTGGGAAGTTTTCTTCTATTATTTTGTTGAAAATATTTGCTGTCCCTTTAAGTTGAAAATCTTTTTCATCTACTCCTATTATTCATAGGTTTGGTCTTCTCATTTTGTCCTGGATTTCCTGGGAGTTTTGAGTTAGGATCTTTATGCATTTTGCATTTTCTTTGAATGTTGTGCCCATGTTCTCTATGGAATCTTCTGCACCTGAGATTCTCTCTTTCATCTCTTATATTCTGTTGCTGATGCTCACATCTATGGTTCCTGATTTCTTGTTTTTTTCCAAATTTTATTAGATAATTTCTTCATTTATATTTCAATCGTTATCCAGAAGTTCCCTATACCCTCCCCCCTCCCGGCCCTACTCCCCTACCCACCCGCTCCCACATCTTGGCCCTGGCGTTCCCCTGTACTGGGGCATATAAAGTCTGCATGACCAAGGGGCCTCTCTTCCCAATGATCGCCAACTAGGCCATCCTTTTCTATATATGCAACTAGAGACATGAGCTCAGGGGGTACTAGTTAGTTCATATTATTCTTCCACCTATAGTGTTGAAGACCCCTTCAGCTCCTTGGGTACTTTCTCTAACTCCTTCCTTGGGAACCCTGTGTTCCATCTAATAGCTGACTGTGAGCTTCCACGTCCATGTTTTCCAGGCATTGGTATAGTCTCCCACGAGACAGCTATATCCGGGCCCTTTCAGCACTATCTTGCTTGCATATGCTATAATGTCTATGTTTGGTGGCTGATTGTGGGATGGATCCCTGGCAGCGGCAATCATTGGGTCCATCCTTTGGATACAGCTTCACACATGATCTCTGTAACTCTTTCAATGTGTGCTTTGGTCTTAATTCTAGGAAGGGGTGACGTGTCCACATTTTGATCTTCCTTCTTCTTGAGTTTCATGTGTTTAGTAAATTGTATCTTGGATAGTCTAGGTTTCTGGGCTAATATCCACATATCAGTGAGTACATGTTATGTGAGTTCTTTTGTGATTGGGTTACTTCACTCAGGATGATGGCCTCCAGATCCATCCATTTGCCTNACGATTGCTCTGTAGTACAGCTTGAGGTCAGGCATGGTGATTCCACCAGAGGTTCTTTTATTGTTGAGAAGAGTTTTCGCTAGTCTAGGTTTTTTGTTATTCCAGATGAACTTGCTAATTGTCTTTTCTAGATCCTTGAAGAATTGAGTTGGAATTTTGATGGGGATTGCATTGAATCTGTAGATAGCTTTTGGCACGAAAGCCATTTTTACTATATTGATTCTGCCAATCCATGAGCATGGGAGATCCTTCCATCTTCTGAGATCTTCCTCAATTTCTTTCTTCAGAGACTTGAAGTTCTTGTCATACAAATCTTTCACTTCCTTCCTAAGAGTCACACCAAGATATTTTATATTGTTAGTGACTATTGTGAAGGGTGATGTTTCACTGATCTCTTTCGCAGCCAGTTCATCCTTTGTATAGAGAAAGGCCATCGATTTGTTTGAGTTAATTCTATATCCAGCTACTGCACTAAAGCTGTTTATCAGGTTTAGGAGTTCTCTGGTGGAGTTTTTGGGGTCACTTATATATACTATCATATCATATGCAAATAGTGATAATATGAGTTCTTCCTTTTCAATTTTTATCCCCTGACCTCCTTTTGTTGTTGAATCGCACTGGCTAGAACTTCAAGTACTATATTGAATAGGTAGGGAGAAAGTGGGCAGCCTTGTCTGGTCCCTGATTTTAGTGGGATTGCTTCCAGTTTCTCTCCATTTAGTTTGATGTTGGCCACTGGTTTGCTGTAGATTGCTTTTATCATGTTTAGTTAAGGGCCTTGAATTCCTGATCTTTCCAAGTCATTTATCATGAATGGGTGTTGGATTTTGTCAAATGCTTTCTCAACATCTAAGGAGATGATCATATGGTTTTTATCTTTGAGTTTGTTTATATAGTGTATTACGTTGATGGATTTCCATATATTAAACCATCCCTGCGTTCCTGGGATAAAGCCAACTTGGTCATGATGGATGATAGTTTTGATGTGTTCCTGGATTTGGTTGGCGAGAATTTTGTTGAGTATTTTTGCGTCGATATTCATAAGGGAATTTGGTCTGAAGTTCTCTATCTTTGTTGTGTCTTTATGTGGTTTAGGTATCAGAGTAATTGTGGCTTCATAGAATGAATTGGTGTACCTTCAGATTCTATTTTGTTGAATACTTTGAGAAGAACTGGAACTAGGTCTTCTTTGAAGGTCTGATAGAACTCTGCACTAAACCCATCTGGTCCTGGGCTTTTTTTGGTTGGGAGACTATTAATGACTGCTTCTATTTCTTTAGGAGATATAGGGCTGTTTAGGTCATTAATCTGATCCTGGTTTAACTTTNCTAGGTCTTCTTTGAAGGTCTGATAGAACTCTGCACTAAATCCATCTGGTCCTGGGCTTTTTTTGGTTGGGAGACTATTAATGACTGCTTCTATTTCTTTAGGAGATATAGGGCTGTTTAGGTCATTAATCTGATCCTGGTTTAACTTTGGAACTTGGTATCTGTCTAGAAAGTTATCCATTTCATCCAGATTTTCCAGGTTTTTTTGAATATAACCTTTTGTAGAAGGATCTGATGGTGTTTTGGATTTCCTCCGGATCTGTTGTTATGTCTCCCTTTTCATTTCTGATTTTGTTGATTCGGATGCTATCCCTGTGCCCTCTAGTGAGTCTTGCCAAGGGTTTGTCTATCTTGTTGACTTTTTCAAAGAACCAGCTCCTGGTTTGATTGATTCTTTGGATAGTTCGTTTTGTTTCCACATGGTTGATTTCACCCCTGAGTTTGATTATTTCCTGCCGTCTACTCCTCTTAGGTGACTTTGCTTCCATTTGTTCTAGAGCTTGCAACTGTGCTGCCAAGCTACTGGTGTAAGCTCTCTCCATTTTTTTTTTTTTTTGTAGGAACTCAGAGCTATGAATTTACCTCTCAGGAATGCTTTCATTGTGTCTCATAAATTTGGGTATGTTGTGGCTTCATTTTCATTAAAGTCTTTAATTTCTTTCTTTATTCCTTCCTTGACCAAAGTATCATTGAGTAGAGTGTTGTTCAGTTTCCAAGTGAATGATGGTGTTCTGCTATTTATGTTGTTACTGAAGAGAAGCCTTAGTCCATGGTGATCTGATAGGATGCATGGGACACTTTCAATATTTTTGAATCTGTTGAGGGCTGTTTTGTGGCCAATTATGTGATCAATTTTGGAAAAGGTGCCATGAGGTGCTGAGAAAAAGGTATATCCTTTTGTTTTAGGATGAAATATTCTGTAGATATCTTTTAAGTCCTTTTGTTTCATAGCTTCCATTAGTTCGACTGAGTCTCTGTTTAGTTTCTGTTTCCAGGATCTGTCCATTGATGAGAGTGGGGTGTTGAAGTCTCCCACTATTATTGTGTGAGGTGCAATGTGTGTTTTAAGCTTTACTAAAGTTTCTTTAATGAAAGTGGCTGCCCTTGCATTTGGAGCATAGATATTCAGAATTGAAAGTTCCTCTTGGAAGATTTTGCCATTGATGAGTACGAAGTGACCCTCTTTGTCTCTTTTGATAATTTTGGGTTGAAAGTCTATTTTATTCGATATTAGAATGGCTACCCCAGCTTTCTTCTTCGGGCCGTTTGCTTGGAATATTGTTTTCTAGCCTTTCACTCTGAGGTAGTGTCTGTTGTTTTTCCTGAGGTGTGTTTCTTGTAGACAGCAAAATGTCGAGTCTGTTTGTGTAGCCAGTCTGATAGTCTATGTCTTTTTTCAGAGAATTGAGTCCATTGATATTAAGCGATATTAAGGAACAGTAATTGTTGCTTCCTTTCATCTTTATTTTTAGAGTTGTGATTCTGTTCTTGTGGCTGTCTTCTTTTAGGTTTGTTGAAGGATTACTTTCTTACTTTCTCTGGGGCAGAGTTTCTGTCCTTGTATTGGTGTTTTTTTGTTATTATCCTTTGAAGGGCTATATTCGTGGAAAGATATTGTGTGAATTTGAATTTGTCGTGGAATACTTTGGTTTCTCCGTCTATGGTAAATGAGAGTTTTGCTGGGTATATTAGCCTGGGCTGGCATTTTTGTTCTCTTAGTGTCTGTATAATCTCTGTCCATGATCTTCTGGCTTTCATAGTCTCTGGTGAGAAGTCTGGAGTAATTCTGATAGGCCTGCCCTTATATGTTACTTGACCTTTTTCCCTTGCTGCCTTTAATATTCTCTCTTCATTTAGTGCATTTGTTGTTCTGATTATTATGTGTCGGGAGGAATTTCTTTTCTGGTCCAGCCTATTTGGAGTTCTGTAGGCTTCTTGTATGTTTATGGGTATCTCATTCTTTAGGTATGGAAAGTTTTCTTCTATTATTTTGTTGAAGATATTTGCTGGCCCTGTAGTTTGATAGTCTTTCTTCTCATCTACTCCTATTATCCTTAAGTTTGGTCTTCTCATTGTGTCCTGGATTTCCTGGATATTTTCTGTTAGGATCTTTTTGCATTTAGCATTTTCTTTGATTGTCTTGTCTATGTTCCCTATATAATCTTCTGTGCCTGAGATTCTCTCTTCTATCTCTTGTATTCTGTTGCTGATGCTCATATCTATGGTTCCTGATTTTTTTCCTATAGTTTCTATCCAGGGTTATCTCCTTTTGGTTTTTCTTAATTGTTTCTACTTCCATTTTTAGGTCCTGGATGGTTTTGTTCAATTCCATCACCTGTTTGGTATTGTTTTCCTGTAACTCTCTAAGTTTTTCTCTTTAAATGCTTCTTGTTGTTTATCTGTGTTTTCCTGTATTTCCTTCTTATAGTCCTCCATCATCATCATGACTTTATATCCATGTCCTGCTTTTCTGGTGTGCTGTTGTATCTAGGACTTGATGTGGTGGGTGAGTTTGGATCTGGTGATGCCAAGTACCCTTGGATTCTGTTGCTTCTGTTCTTAAGCTTGCCTCCTGCCATCTCTGCCCGAGGAGACCTGGCGTTGGTGCAGACCAGAAAGGACCTGCTGTTCTGCCCTAGGCCTTTATCAATCTCCTGGCTGATGTCTCAATTTCCACAAGATTGGGCCGGAACAGAGGCTGTGTTCCCCTGCTCACCTCAGGTCCCAAGATAGCTTGGGGAGTCCCGAAACAGCCTAGGATAGTGCACAGCACCTGTGGCGCGAGACCAGAGCTGGTGCTGGGCAGGCAGGACCAGACCGGAAGGGAGGGGCTGTTCTGCCCTGGGCCACTATCAATCTCCCAGCTGGTGTCTCAGGTTCCACGAGATTGGGCTAGAACAGAGGCTGTGTTCCCCTGCTCACTTGAGGTCCCCAGATAGCTTGGAGGGTCCCGAAAGAGCCTAAGAGAGTGCACAGCACCTGAGGCTGAGCTCTGAGCTCCTGATGTGATCTTAAAGTCCTGAGAGTTGCTGGGCTCAGAGGAAAGATGGCAGGGTGGAGGGTGCTCTGGCTGGGAGAGGCCCAGCCTCTGGTAGAGCGGAGTTCTCGGATCCTGCCCCTGAGGGCAACTGCTGACCCACTGCTCCCAAAACCACCACTGCACTGCACTCACGAGTAACCCCGATGGGATCTTAAAGTCCTGGGGTGTGTGAAGCACAGGACAGGCCCTAGCTGCGTCCACTGGGCTCAGAGGAAAGATATTATTAAGATTCTTATGTTTGCCTTTTGCCATCTGGTAATCTCTGGAGTTAGTTGTTATAGTTGTCTTGGTTGGAGCTTGTTCCTCCTGTGATTCTGTTAGCCCCTGTCTGCAGTCCTGGGAGTCCAGGTCTCTCCTCAGTCTCAGTGGTCGGAGTAGACTCTGCAGGCATGCTCTCCTCTTACAGGGAAGTGGCACAGAGGTCTGATGTTTAGACCTGCCTCTTGACTAAAGATGAAGGCCCAATACAGGGCCTGTCCCAGAAGATGTGTTTCCTCTGCAGCCTGTATTCTCACCTGCACAGACTGGTCTCTGGGGGACCTGGGACTCAAAATGGATCCCTTACTTGTTCCAGCAGGAAAAGCCCTCTTGGGTGGACACCTCTCCTCATCGGGGAAGGTGTAGGATGTCTGGAACCCGAAACAGGGTTTTTTCCCAGAAGGTGTGTTGCTTCTGCCTGTCCCAGAAGCTCTATCACTTCTGAAGTCCACACTCTCACCTATGCAGACTGGTATCTGAGGGATCTGGGACTCAAGATGGCTACCTCATGAGCTCTGGCAGGAAAAGCCTTCCTAGGCAAACACTTCTCCTCTGTTGGGGAAGGTGCCCCGATGTCTACAGCCTGCAACTGGGTCTGTCCTAGAAGCTGTGTCACTTCTCCCTGTTGAAGCTGTGTCACTTCTGCAGTCCGCTTACTCACCTTTAGCAGTCCGCATGCTGATCTGCACAGACTACAAGAAGTCTTTTAAAATATTTAGTTATTATTTTGGCAAACAATGATTGTATATACTTCTGATATACTGTGTGACATTCTGTACATGAGCATAGTTTACAATAATCAAGTTAGAATATGTAGTATTTCTTAATCTTCAAATATCTATTTCTTTCTGCTGGGAAGCTTCAAATTCCTATGTGCTTAGTCCATTATAAAGTAAATACATCTTTGTAAATTGCCATCACCTTATTATGCTGTAGAACATTCTGCTGTAGAACATTATACTATATATCTGTATGCTGATACCCACTATACACCCATCCTCTGTCCTTCCAACCCTTTTTATCCTTCATAACATCTAGTGATTTCTAATCTAGATTTCACCTCTATGTAATTAACATTTTCAGACACAACATGTGAAAACCTGAGGCATTTGTGGTTGTCTCTCAGTCACTTCATTTAATATCTTTTCTGTTCCCATCATATTGTTGGAAATGAGAGATTTTGTTCTTTTGATGGCTGAATGATATCCATTGTGTCTGAACACCACACTTTATTTATTCCTCTGGTTATTAGTATTTTGAGTTTAGCTAAAATAAAGAAGAGAGTACAGATGTTTCTTTGAGAAACTGATTTCATTTCCTTTCATATTCACATTAGTAAAACTGCTGTGTCAGATGGTAGCTCTGTGCTGTTAACCACAAGGACTGAATTATTTCTTATTTGCAACAACAATATACAAGCCCCATTTTTTTTCACATTCTTACTGTTTGGTTTCAGAACTGTGATCAAAGAAAACCTGGCCTCCAGGTTCTCCCAGCATCCTTCAGTCCCTACCTGGCATACTCTGCTCCCAACCCTGAACTTTCCAGCCCAGGAACTAGGCTGCTCTTCCCCCAAAGACTCCTCTCTATATGATCTAGGCATTTTCGGCCTCCTCCTCCTCCTCCTCCTCCTCCTCTTCCTTCTCCTCCTCCTCCTCCTCTTCCTTCTTCTCCTCCTCCTCCTCCTCCTCTTCTTCTTCTTCTTCTTCTTCTTCTTCTTCTTCTTCTTCTTCTTCTTCTTCTTCTTTGTTCTTGTTATTCTTGTTGTTCTTCTTGTTCTTCATTCTTGTTCTTTTTCTTGTTCTTGTTGTTCTTCTTCTTGTTCTTGTTGTTCTTCATTCTTTTTCTTGTTCTTGTTGTTGTTCTTCTTGTTCTTGTTGTTGTTCTTCTTGTTGTTGTTGTTCTTCTTCTTCTCCTCCTCCTCCTCCTTCTTCCTCTTGTCTCTCTCTGCATATCCACCCCTTTCCTTCTTTCTGTTTTTCTCTCACCATACCCTACTCCCTCTTTTTCATGGTGACTTCCCTGGCCTTGATTCTTGGGGCCTGAGTACAGCTTTCCAATAAACTTGCCTTTAATACAATCTAATCTGGATTAAACTGGCTCATTATAATGGCAGATAAATAACCTATCATTAACCAGGACTTTTCTTTTGATAAGAGGCATTTTAATAGGGGTAACAAGCCATCTGAGGACTAACCCATCTGGGGATCCATCCTGTTTGTAGACACAAAACCCCAACATTATTGCTGTTGTCAAGAGGCACTTGCTGACAGGAACATGGTGTGGCTGTTTCTTGGGAGGTTCTGCCAGCAACTGACCAATGTAGATATGGGTGCCTGGAGCCAACCATCAGACTGAGCTTGGGGATCCCAGAGGAGGGAGTTGGTCAAATGACTAGAGGAACAGAGGGGGGTTGCAACCCTATAGGAAGAACAATGTCAGCTGGCCAGACCACCCAGTGCTTCCAGGGAGTAGACAGTCAACCAAGGAGTGTACAGGGAGGGATCCATGGCTTCAGATACATTTGTAGCAGAGGATGGCCTTGTTTGGCATCAGTGGGAGGGGAGGCACTGGTCCTGTAGATGTTTGATGCCACAGTGTAGAGAGATGCTGGAAAGGTGAAGTGGGAGAGTGTTGGGAATTAAAAGGGGGACCCTTGGGGAAGAAGGAGGGTGAAGACTCATGCCCTGCCAGAGTTTTACCTATTCTCTGGTCTGTCAATGCATGGGATTGCTGCTAAACACCTTCCACTCATCCCTGGGTGGGCATTCCTTTGACCCACTCTTCAGTGGGTGGCAAAGGGGCAGCTCTACCTGGGGACCCCAGAGCTACCTGCTAAAGCCACCAGGGAAGAGGTTCTCAACACCTGTGAGAGTGTGCACAGTGGATCTTGACTGGAGCACAGGAGGGTCTTCTAACGGGAAATTAGAAACAGCTCATTAGGAGAAAGCCTTGATGAGCAGAGACATTCTATGGTTTTAGAGCTTTATTATAGAAAGGCAGGGAGAAAGAGAGAAGAGAGAGAGAGAGAGAGACAGAGACAGAGAGAGACAGAGACAGAGACAGAGAGAGAGAAGTCTAGAGAGAAAGAGAGTAAGAGGGAGAGAGGAGAGAAGAGGAGAGAGGAGAGGAGAAGACAAAGAGAAAAGAAAGTGGAGAGGAGTAAGAAAAGTGAGAGGTAAAAGAACAAAGGAGTGAGAGGTAAGAGAGAGAGCAAGCAAGGCTGAACATCCCTTTTTATGGTCTTCATTGTTGCTAGGTAACTGGGGAGGAGTTTAGCCTGAAGGTCAGAAGCTTGGGCCATTGCCTACATGACTTCTAGCCATGCTTCTTTTGTGGGGGCTGTGGGGGGGTGGTAACTTAGGCAGGAGCCAGAGTTACAGGAGCATGAGGGAACACTTACCATGTCATGAAGGTGAATTATTACCATTCCTGAGGTTCAGACCTCAGATCAACTGGAGACCAGCCTGCAATTCCCCACAGGAGAGGGTGGATGGGGAAGTACCATCATAGAGGCAAAGGGAAAAGGGGGAGCTTGTGGTTGTGTAATGAGGAGTTTGTGGAGGGGTAACTAGGAAAGGGGATATTGTTTGAGATATAAGTGAATGGAATGATTAATAAAAAAAGAAGCAGCTGTATTGGGTTTGCATTTGAAGTTCTTTTATGACAAGTGAATGGGATTTCCCCCCAATGTTCTAGGACTAGTGCATATTTTGAATTCTTACAGCTTTAACTCCTTCACAACATTGCCATCACTCATTTCCTGCTTCTTTTTTAAAATTTATTTAGCATATGCCATTTTCTACCCATGCTGTGGTTGTTCAAACAGACTCTCCTGTAAGATACTTTCTCTCCACTACTATGGCCACTGCCATCAAAGTAGGACCACTGAACTCAGATCAACTTCTCTATCATCCATCTCTTATGTAGGCAACCTACTCTAGCCCCTTCTCGGTGGTCCTATCTTTACAACTCTTGCCTCTCTTTATCTACTCCTGTTACAGTTCTATTCCAGTCTAGTCTTCTCACCAAAGGTGAACACATTTTATTTTTTCTTGTACTTTTTAAAAAATTATTATTATTTTCTAACACTTTTAGGACACTGCTGCTTAGATACTTGGCTTTGATGCGTACATGGCAATGAGCTAACTTGCCTGAGCCACAGTGGACTCATTTCTGAAAGGGACTGTGTGGCACAAAGCTAGTCCTGAGCACATGTCAATTCCTTACCTTGCTTTATGTCTTCTTCAACATCCTAAATTCAGGTGATCAGTTTGTATGTTCATTATGAAAAAAGGATAGTGGCATTATATAACAAAATAAATTAAGTAAAATTCCTTAACTACAACTCCTCACTGAGTCTTTGGGCAGTCAAGAAAAGTTTCCTCCTTTACCAAATCACAGTCCCTGCTTAACAGTTTAGCAATTTCATCTATACCTTTTCCTACACAACATTAGAGTTAAACATTTCCAAACATTTTTATTTCTGATGTCTCAGACTCATCTCCCATGAAGTAGAATCTTTAACACCAGTTCCTGGGGACAGCCAGAAGTTTTCCATCCTTCTGGAACTAGGAATTCATGCTGCTGTGCAAATTGTCAAGCAGGAGGTTTATGTGCATATGGGTCTGGACCTTTCAGATGAAGAGTAAGGAGCTGCTTAACTTACCCTAGGCCTGCAGAGTAGACCTTCCTAGCCAGATTGAATTTGATGCTGCAACTCAGTGGTGAATCTGGCAACGACTGAGTAAAGGAATCAGCTTATTTTCTTAATGGGAAAGGCTCAATAGAATCAAAGGCTTGGTTCCCATGAAAAACGCAAAGGAGTTCAGAGAATTAAATCATGAATTATTACAGTATTTAGTGTAGGAAACTTGTCTGGAAAATTCTAAAGGCTTACTTAAGTAAGAAATACTTGAGAGAATATTTTAGGTATGTGGACTTAAAGTTTTATAAATGTACATTGCAGTTAATAGGGACAGCTTATGAAATATTATATGTCAGTATGCCCAATAAGTATTGGACACTTTTTTCATCCTACTTATGAAGCAAAAAGTTACTGAGTAACAGCATAATGCATAGATGAGCATCAGTTAGCAGCTATTATTGCTTTGGCCCTACTTGAAGGTCCTGAGTATAATGACACAACTTCTGATCATTTACTATAGGTTTGCTACTCTGCAAAAGAGGTCCCCTGATTTATTCTAACCTAAGTTCAGAGATATACTATTCAGAGAGAGAATATCTAAACATTACTTTCCTCTCCTTCCTACATCCCTTTCCAATCCTCTTTTTTCATTTCTTTTTCTTTTTTCTTCTTATATGTATGCGTTATATATGTATATATCTTTATATATGTATATAGGAGATACTGATGTCTTGTTGTCCATGATGATGTTGTAGTTTGGCTGTTGTCACCCAAGGAAAGGAAACCAAGATGGTCTCTTTATGAATTTGACATTTTTATTGAGCCCAATAGACCCAGCAGGAATAATGTATTCTTGTGACTACAAGTCTAAAGAAAATCAATACATCAGGAGGTTTATAAAGGCAAAAGCCACAAGTTGGGTACTTTCCATTAATGATGACTGTTAGTAAGAATGATGACTGTTAGCAAGCATGACGGGAATATGAACTTTTTCAAAAATGGGTCAGCGTTGTATTACCATGATCTCACTGTATGATCAGTGAAGGTAGCAGAAAGCCTGCGTTTACAGAAGCAGAACAATAGCAGATAATTTATGGTTTTCATAAACACTATTAAAAGAATAAGCCAGGTTTTTTCCTGGAAAAAAGTCACCAGAAGGATTTTAAAATATTGATCCTACCTGATCTCATTTCTCCTGGTTATAGCATACCTTATATGGTTAAGCTTGCTTTTGAGTTGTTATGCTAGTTAAGTGTATTTGTTTTTGCCTTTTGTAGATCTCCTTTCCCTTTTCCTAAAATATAATATTTAGGACTAGGACATCGGGAAACAGCATGTATTTGTTCATGTTCATTGTCTCTCTTGAAATCACAATCTGTTTTGCAATAAAATATACTTACTAAAATTTACTGATTTTTTAAAAAATCTGAACAAAATTCTAGTAATGAGGTAGAAACCATGGAATGATTAGGTAGATGTTGGCCTGTGAACATTCTAGGGACCTTCCATAAAATGATTGTCTTGCCAACTCCCATCAATTTATGGTAAGTGAAAAGCAGTGTTCATAGATGCCCTCTGATATTCTACCAATTTTCAATTATTCGTGGTAATGAGTACTACTCAGATAGCTCCAAAGTTCCCAGGTTAAATCCCAATAGTCTCGGAATAATGGAGACCCTGGATCAGTGAAGCCACATGAGGTGGAGGAAAAGCAAGCAATGACACCTGTGCCAATGGTACTTCATGCATTTTAGAATATTAGACACGGAATGAATAATGTATCCATCTTCACTGATCTGACACAATGTCAAAACAAGAACATAAAAGGAGAGAGAGAGAGAGAGAGAGAGAGAGAGAGAGAGAGAGAGAGAGAGCAAATAAATGAATGAATGTAGAGAACACTTTCACACTTCTTATCCTGTGGTGTACTAATCCAAAAAAAGAAAGAAAGAAAGAAAGAAAGAAAGAAAGAAAGAAAGAAAGAAAGAAAGAAGAGAGAAAGAAAGGGAGGAAGAAAACTCATGCTCCAAAATTAATTAAAGCAAATAAGTAATTAAAGCAAGGTTTTTTGTTCATGTACAAGTCCTGTCTTTCCCTAAATTCAAGGTTTAAGAGAGCAGCATTGGATGTGATGAGGATGAGCATTTTATAGCTCAGAGTTACAGGTTTCCAAATGGAGGATTTGGTGGGTAAAAAGTCAGGGTTATAGGAGAAAAACATATGCATAACAAGTTGGCTATAATGACTTACTGATACAAAGACATGGTTGTAAGGTGGTAGTAACAGTAACAATGTTGTTATAACAAGGTAACCAAAGCAAGGTGGTCATCACAAGATTGTAACAAGGTTGTCATAATAAAGAGGTCATAACAAGGTAGACAGAGCAACATAATCATAATAAAATAATAGCGACACAGTCATAACAAGGTAGGCATGCCTTTTGAAACAATGGCATGGTTGCTGTTTCCTGAAATAGACAGTGCAAAAAAATTGTAATTATGGTTATATGCCATAAGGAGAATAGTTTAATCCTTGAGAAACAAATTTAATCATAAACGGGAGTGAACCTAATTTGTCTTTACTATGAGATGGCTTTTAAGCCTATGATGGCAGCAGGAAGACTTCTCCGGTGCTCCAACATGCTATATGGCCCAAGGCATAGAATTAGCACATATTTAAAGTGTATTTTTTTTTCTAAAAAGGTCTTATAATGGATTGTATCCATTTTTAAGTTGATTAAAAACTACACACTGGGTGTAACACAATGACAGAATCTGGGAGTAAATATGAAGCCAAGATTGTCATGGACTTCAAGAAAAATTAAGAACAGCATGTTTATTTGTTTATTTGTATTTTGTATATGTATGTACACACTTGAAAGTGCACATGCCACACATGCACTTGTGGAGGTTAGAAGACAACAAAAGTATGTGGTATCAAATTAGAAACACAAATGACAACAAATATTGGTGTGAGTTTGGAAACTTTTCTGGAGGTTTCTGAAACAATAATAAAACAACCAGATGATCTAGCTATATCCTGAGTATATACTAAATAGGGCTATATATTATTACAGAGAATTGCTAAAAAAATGGAACCAACCTAGGTGTACATGAACTGATGGCCAATAAGTCAAAGTGTGATTTATATACACAATACACTGTTAGCTAATTGTAAAGAAAACTGAAATCATAGAATTTTCAGTTAAATAAAAAATTATATTGAGTGGAGTTATCCAGATCTCACAAGAGAAATATCAGATGTTCTCTCATATGTAAGCTCTGGCTTTAAATATTTTGTTTTATGTGCTCAGACGTAGTACATACAGAAGCTAAGAAAATGTACATTTGTCATTGGGCAGGGAAGAAATATTTAGGAAGAAGGAAGAGTAAAATATAGGTAAAATGAAAGTAGGACAAGAGAATAGTAGGGGCAGAAAGGTTTAAGCAAGTTGTAGAATGTTGGGGATGGGGAAACTAAGACCAAGGAAATTGGTTAACAAAATACAGTATGATTGAAAAGTCAACAAATCAAGCAAAAATATAGTCAGAGTGGATTGTAGAATACATGTCATATGAAAGAACCAAGGGAAAAATACTGGAGACTGAAGATCTAAGCAAGGATCAGAGAAAGAGAATGTTGGAAAAGAAAGAATAGATGGTGGGTTGTCCAAAAAACTAAGGATATATGAAGAAGCCTGGTGAAAATATGCTTGTTTACAGTTAATTTAAGACATAATTAAAAAGATAAGTGTTTGAAGAGGCACCCTACATGAGTCAACAGTGAAGCTCCCAGAATTTACTGGTCATGGATACCCCATAAGCACCAAAGGTAATACAAGATGTGACCATCCCTCTTGGTTTCTCACCATAATTAGATGGTTAGACCATCTGGTTCTTTAGGTGCTTGGAAAACTGAAGAGCATGATTTCTTCCTGTTTTTATTGTTTCCTTAAGCTAAAATTTTGCTTTAATTATTTTTAAAAATCTTCTTACAAACCTCATTATTTAAATGAGATGAACAATTATTATTAAAATTATTTAAATGGGTTGAACAATTTCTTGAACCTTTAAAATGTTAGAATATCGATGGGCAGGCATTCAGATCTACATACATAGTTCCAGTCCCTGCTTTTGTGATTAAAAAAGTTTGTTTATCTTCTTAATAAATTTCTGCTACATGGGAGATCAGTGATAAGAAATAAATGGAGGAGGTGGGGCAAGAGCTCCGTGGTTATCAGTGCATGCTCGTCTTGCAGAGAACAAGAGTTTAGTTTCAGAGATTTATGTGGAGTAGTTCACAACCTCTTGTAATTCTGGCTCCAGGAGATCTAAGCTATCTTCTGGCCTCCATGGGTACTGCATTCTGATACATCTCACCCTTTCATTAAATAAATAAATAAATAAATAAATAAATAAATAAATAAATAAATAGATAAATAAATAAATAAATCTTTTTCAAAGAGACGTGAATGGATTTCAAAATACCTTGTCTAATTAAAGAGCTTGGATAATAATTAATCTGCAACATAAAGCTACCTGCCCATTGGAAATAACCTAATTCATGGGTCCTCAACACTGTCAGCAATATAGAAATTCTCTGGCAAACAAACAAGTAGTGATGTCTGAGTGCTCCCCTCCCTACACTCACAGATTCACACTGACTTCTCTGTAGTGGAACGTAGAATAAGTAATTTACAACCTCCAGTGGCTGGGAATGGTTGTTAAGATTAAGGACTAACTTTCATGAGTAAAGAATCTCCTAAACATTTATGGGACTTTTCTCCATCATGAAGTTACTTGTGGTCATTTGAATTAGAAAAAAAAAAAAAAAAGGTCTACTTCCATGACCATACTTTTTACTTCATGGAACTCCTTTATCTGAGTTCTCCTTAGCTAGACTTGGGTGAGTCACCCAAGCTTTTTGATTTGTGAGGGTTGCCTTGCCTTACAAGAGTATTTTGGTGATCAAAGGCCCTTGGTCTAGCAATGTTTATATGCCTCAGTACAGGAGAATGCCAGGGCCAAGTAGTGGGAGTGGGTGGGTAGGGGAGCAGGGCAGGGGGAGGGTATAGGGGACTTATGGGATAGCACTTGAAATGTAAATGAAGAAAATATCTAATAATAATAATTAAAAAACAAAAGCACCCCTGTGCATATTCTACACCTTCACTGATTGATTATAAGTGACCTTCAGCAGATCACTAAGAGAATTAATTCCATCAACTTTCTCTGCCTTGAGCCTGGGGAGACAGATCAATGAATATGTATTCACTTTATTCATTTGACATACAAATGTCAAAACCTAAATTAAAATCTCCAGATCCCATATGATATGAATCTGAAATCCCCGTGTTCTTAGTACAAGATAGGAGACAAAGACAAAACAAAAACAAAACAAAAACAAACAAACAAACAAAAAACACTCCATGGAGGCTCCTGGTTCAGCAAGCCTAATATAAGCAGCTGAGATGATAAGAGAGTGTCTTGAGCAAGCTGGACAGTGAAGAATAGCATGTCTAGGCTTCCCACACTGTCATACATACTGGTATGCAAAAATGTGACAAATGGTGCAACAGTGGCAAGACAGTTTATGACAGAAACCAAAGTATCCTCTTGACTGCAGCTGAGATATTATTCCACAGGAAGGCATGCATGCATTGTACTGTAAACATGAGGGGGAAAGAAAAGCCTATTTAGGGAGATCATAGACCCTAAGAGACAGTAGGAAACCCTAATGTTGAAATAGTTACTTCTAACTACTTATGTTTGTGTCTAATTTGTGCTGCTCTCAACCTTGGTCAAAGAAGTTTCTTATTTCTGTCAGTAGTGGTTAGGGCAGAGAGTCTTATGACTTTTCAAACTACTAAGAATAAGCTACTAAGAGTGTTCAACCTTAGATGGAACATCTATATCCACCTTCTCCCACATCAGAGAACATCATATAAAAGAAAAGGTTCAGTAAGAGGAACTCTGCAAACTTTTGCTTGTCTAGGGTCTAGGAATGCATTTTCTTCTCATGTTGAAGATAGTTTTGATGAGTTTCCGTATTTTGGGGTTTGGGGTTTTTAAATTTGTTCTTCTCTTGTATATTACATCCAACTATGCTTGGGAGTTTTAATGTCATTGACATTTAATTTCTTTTAACTTAACATTACAATGTAATTACATCATTTCTCCATTTCCATTTTCTTCAAGTACTATATTGAATAGGTAGGGATAAAGTGGGCACTCTGTCTAGTCCCTGATTTTAGTAGGTTTGCTTCAACTTTCTTTCCATTTAGTTTGATGTTGGCTCCTGGTTTGCTG
This sequence comes from Mus minutoides, assembly GCA_902729485.2. Classification (NCBI taxonomy): domain Eukaryota; kingdom Metazoa; phylum Chordata; class Mammalia; order Rodentia; family Muridae; genus Mus; species Mus minutoides. The sequence goes on along the minus strand of LR749629.1, from coordinate 2,322 downwards.
TAGATTGCTTTTATTATGTTTAGTTATATGCCTTGAATTCCTCCAAGACTTTTATCATGAATGGGTGTTAGATTTTGTCAAATGCTTTCGCAGCATCTAACAAGATGATCATGTGGTTTTTGTCTTTGAGTTTGTTTATAGAGTTGATTATGTTGATGGATTTCTGTATATTAAACTATCCCTGCATCCCAGGGATGAAGCCTACTTGATTATGATGGATGATCATTTTGATGTGTTCTTGGATTCAATTTGGGATACTTTTATTGAGTATTTTTTGCATGGATATTCATAAAGGAACATGTCTTAAGTTCTCTTTCTTTGTTGGGTCTTATTGTGGTTTAGGTATCAGAGTAATTGTGTCTTCATAGAATTAATTGGGTAGAATACTTTCTGTTTCTATTTTTTGAAATAGTTTAAGGAGAATCGGAATTAGGTCTTCTTTGAAGATCTGATAGAACTCTGCACTAAACCCATCTGGTCCTGGACTTTTTTTGGTTGGGAGATTATTAAGGACTGCTTCTATTTCTTTAGGGGAAATGGGAATGTTTAGATCGATACTTTGAACCTGATTTAACTTTGGTACTTGGTATCTGTCTAGGAAATTGTCCATTTCATGCAGGTTTGCCAGTTTTCTTGAGTATAGCCTTTTGTAGTAGGATCTGATGATGCATTGGATTTCCTCAGGTTCTGTTGTTATGTATCCCCTTTCCTTTCTGATTTTGTTAATTAGGATGCTGTCCCTGTGCCCTCTAGTTAGTCTGGCTAAGGGTTTATCTATCTTGTTGATTTTCTCAAAGAACCAGATCCTGCTTTGGTTGATACTGTTTACAGTTCTTTATGTTTCCACTTGGTTGATTTCAGCCCTAAGTTTGATTATTTCCTGCCATCTACTTCTTTGGGTAAATTTGCTTTCTTTTGTTCTAGAGCATTTAGGTATGCTGTCAGGCTACTAGTGTATGCTCTCTCTAGTTTCTTTTTGGCAGAACTCTGAGCTATGAGTTTTCCTCTTAGGAATGCTTTCATTGTGTCCCATAAGTTTGGGTATGTTGTGGCTTCATTTTCATTACACTCTAAAACATCTTTAATTTTTTTCTTTATTTCTTCCTTGACCAAGTTATCATTGAGTAGAGTGTTGTTCAGCTTCCACATAAATGTTGGCATTCTACTATTTATGCTGTCATTGAAGATTAGCCTTAGTCCATGGTGATCTGATAGGATGCATGCGCTAATTTCAATATTTTTGTATCTGTGGAGGCCTGATTTATGACCAATTATATAGACAATTTTGGAGAAGGTACAATGAGGTGCTGAGAAGAAGTTATAACCTTTTGTGTTAGGATAAAATGTTCTGTAGATATCTGTTGAATCCATTAGTTTCATAACTTCTGCTAGTTTCACTGTGTCTCTGTTAAGTTTCTGTTTCTAGGATCTGTCCAATTATGAGAGTGGGGTGTTGAAGTCTCCAACTATTATTGTGTGAGGTGAAATGTGTGCTTTGAGCTTTACTAAAGTTTCCTTAATGAATGTGGATGCCCTTGCATTTGGAGCATAGATATTCTGAATTAAGAGTTCATCTTGGAAGATTTTAATGAGTATGAAGTGCCCCCCTCCTTGTCTTTTTTTTTTATAACTTTGGGTTGAAAGTCAATTTTATTCGCTATTAGAATGGCTAGTCCATCTTATTTCTTCAGATTGTTTGCTTGGAAAATTGTTTTCCAGTTTGTACTCTGAGGTAGTATCTGTCTTTGTCCCTGACATGGGTTTCCTGTAAGCAGAAAAATGTTGGGTCCTGTTTACATAGCCAGTCTGTTAGTCTATGTCTTTTCATTGGGGAATTGAGTCCATTCATATTAAGAGATATTAAGGAAAAGTAATTATTGCTTCCTGTTATTTTTGTTGTTAGAGTTGAGCTTCTGTTCTTGCAGCTATCTTTGTTCAGGTTTGTTGAAGGATTACTTTCTTGCTTTTTCAAGGGTGTAGTTTCCATCCTTGTGTTGGAGTTTTCCCTTTATTATCCTTTGAAAGGCTGGATTCATGGAAAGGTATTGTGTGAATTTGGTTTTGTCATAGAATACTTTGGTTTCTTCATCTATGGTAATTGACAGTTTTGCTGGGTATAGTATCCTGGGCTGGCACTTGTGTTCTCTTAGAGTCTGTATAACATCTCTGCAGGATCTTCTGGCTTTCATAGTCTCTGGTGAGAAGTCTGGTGTAATTCTAATAGGCCTGCCTTTATATGTATCTTGACCTTTTTCCCTCACTGCTTTTAATATTCTGTCTTTTTTTTAGTGCATTTGTTGTTCTGATTATTATGTGTCGGGA
>LR750913.1:156213-258744 GCA_902729485.2 Mus minutoides | reverse complement strand
AAAAAAAAATGAAATGAAAACAATTTACTCAATGTAAAAGCCCTGGAAGCAGGTAACAGCTCTAACTTTCTATGCAAAGCAGCTGTCTCTTTGTATCTGGAATAATTAATTAAAATAGGTCATTCTGATCTATAAAGATGTAGAGGAGCTGAATTGTGATTGCTTTCGAGATTAATTCTCCAGATTTACTGTCATGATCATCAAAGTGCTTATGCTAATGTTTCCTAGACTTGAACTTTGGAAAATCGATGTCCCTCCCCCCCACCCCCTCGATTTTCACATTGTAAACTGCAGGCAACCTTCTTGATAAAGTGGAATTTAGGTCAAATCTCTCAATTCAAGCAGGTTCTTTGTACGTGGAATAAGGAAGCAAATTAAGAAGGAAAGAGAAAGGCCTTAATTTGCCATAATCTCCGGTTGCAGTAGCTTGTGGGATGTTAGCTGAAAATGCATAAATACACTGAACAAGTGGAAATTGCCCCTTGAGTAGAAGGGGTGTCATTAGGAGCTGTGACTGTATTTAGAATCCCACCCCTTCCCCCAGGATAATGAGCCAAGTATAGATCCCCTCCCTTTTCTATTCTTCTTTAAAATTTCCTTCTTCCTCCTTATTTTTCTTCTTTCTTTCAGTAAGTGGTACTTAAGGAGAGATCACACTTAATTTAAATAAAATAAGACTTACTCTTTTAGTAAAGTAAGCAGGAAAAGTCTTGGTTTTTTTCCCCCTTTGTTTGTTTGTTTTCTTTTATAGATACCTTGCCCAGATTCAAGATTTGATTTGCCTGAATGAGAAACAATGTGATCTGCTAGAGAATAATATTGACATAAAAACACAATAGGACTTGTCACAAAATGCATGCCAAACATTATAGCAATGTACTCTGAAGCTTTAATTAACATATTTGTTAAATGCCAATTCTGAGAATAGACACCATCAAGGAAGAAAAGACTTTCCCCAACACAGATAATGCAGATAGCCCTGCTTCCTTTTAAAAGAGATTTTGACAGTTATACTATTGAGCTCTGTAATTCTGTGGAGAACCCACTCCCATCCTTCTGTCACCCAGGCTTTCAAAATCAGAACAGAGGAGTCAGTTGCTTTTACCATTGTACAACGTATTCTGAGACAGGAGATGTAAATGGTTGTATATCCAGACTAGGGAATTTGCATACTGAATACCTCTTCTCAGTGTCATGTGCCTACCTCTGCCCCTGCCACATAATTTACATTTATTCCACAGTCAAGTTGTTTCCTGATGGCTCGCTTACATGAATGGGTAGGAGAGTAATTTCAGTCAGTAAAGTGGCTTTGTGAATGAAGGAACTTTCAGTGGTGTGTGTGTGCCTGTGTGACTTTCCTTTATTGTGTTTAATATTCAGAACTGTCATCTTGTATGCACACGGTTAGACAAGGCACAAGAAGTCGGTTATACCACAGACAAATCACATTGAATTATACTGGTCTGGACTGAGCTTGGAGGGATTTCTTTTGAGATTGAGGAGAAAAAGTCTTCCTAATGAGGAGCCTAGGATACAAAAGCGGGATTCTTTACCACACCCAAAGAACAAAGACTCTGGGAACTGACAGGCAAAATGGAGGGAAAGGGTTAAACAGTAAGAACTATACTTTATTTTTGGAGAAGATTTAATTTTATCCCAAGCATTTGCTGTAGGTTTCTGTCTTAGAAATCATTTTCCTGAGTGGAGAGGATAAAATTTAGAAAGAGTGTTTTCATGGACCATGGAAAGAGCAGAGGATGTCAGGTGTGGGTCTGGTCCATGGTGAATACATTTTCAACCTATTTAGGATTGGTCATGAGGGATCTGACTCTGTCTCTCTGCCATGTGCAACATTTTTCTTGGCTATCTCACTATCTTCATTTCCATAAAGTGATGTTTCCCAAATGGAAGTAATTTTATCATGAGGCACCATTTACTAATGTCCTAAGCTATCTTTAGTATCTAAAACCTGGAGGTTGTGGGGGTTTACATGTGTGTAGGGACCATGGCATGCTGGTAAGTATTTTGCCACGGTTTAGGACAGATTCTTGCAACAGAGAATCATGTGGCCTAAGGTGTCAGTAGTGACCTTTGAGAACACCACCTCCAGCTCATCCCTTGACCCTGCTTTCTTGGAGAGAGCCCCTTTCTTCTTTGCCTCTCATTGTACACACAGCACCCAAAGATCATTAACCGTAATCTCTCCTAAGTTGCTGTATTTGTTCATAAACCTGTTTGCACTTCCACCTCTAGTGCCTCTCTTCATCTAGCTTTAAATGAAAAAAAAAAAAAAAAAAAAAAAAAAAGATTTCTGACTTCTCTGCCGGCTATATGTCAACCCCAGACAAGCTAGAGTCATTTTGGAAGGGAGAACCTCAATTGAGGAGAAAACACTTTGATTGGACTGGCCCGTGGGCAAGCCTGTGCTGCATTGTCATGATTGATAATTGAGTGTGTGTGTGTGTGTGTGTGTGTGTGTGTGTGTGTGTGTGTGTGTGTGGTGGGGGGGTGCAACTCACTGAAGGCAGGTGTGTTGGGTGTTATAAGAATAACTAGAAGCGTCAGATTGGAACTAGCACCCAGGTGCTTTTGGTGCAAGCAACAAGTCCAGGCAAATTCAAGAAAGGAGGAAAGAGACACCCTGAATTGATGGTGCAAGGTATAAATTGAATTGCAAAGGCCAGGACAGAGTATCTAGGTCAATACTGCAAGGATTCACAAACACTTTAACATCATTAATGACAAATTTAATGGGAACTCTGTCTCTGGTCACTTCCCTTGATTTTGAGGCAGCTTCTGATCATGATTACCTGTCTCTCCAGAAACCTCACTCTCTTTGATGCCAGAACACCAGTTATTATTATCATTATCATCATCATTATCATTATTATTTTTGAGACAGGGATTGGTATTCATCCCATGATAGACCTACCTTGTGAGTGGTGGGATTATAGATATGTGCCCAATGTCTGGCTTCTGGCTTCTGATCACTCTTCATTTCTAAGCTGACAGAGACTGTCAGCTCCAGGGTCTCTGTCCACAGTCATCTCCTAATTGTATAAATATTCACTGAACACTTTTATCTCATTCACTCTATTAATCTCTAACCATATTCAGAGTGGATCCTAAACTGTTAACTCCAGCATGGCACATTTTCATCCACTGTCGGCTTACATTTCCATGACTATATTTGTGCCTCTTTACCAGACAGTGAACATTTAGCACTGTTCTAGCTCTGGGTTCTAATACCTAGTTCTGGACCCATTTACATTTTTACTTCCCTCTTGTTCTCTCACCCCGTTGTGTAATATACCCTGGCAGAGCAGTTCATTAATTCCATTGTTCTATGTCAGTCATTCATTTGAATTATTTATCCACCACTTACTAGATGCTAGCCATCACCAGCTCGGGTTAGGTGTGGTACTCTGTGCCTGTTGGTGAGCAGTGATATGAATCTGGGAAATGGAAGTGTGGAGTGTCACCAAGTGCTGCTATTTTACTTAATGGTCATTAGACTGACCCACTACAGATTGCATTGCACTGTTATAAAGCATGGGCAGACATAGAGAATGCACAACATTCCAGAAAGACAGGAAATCAAGGGTGAGGGACAATGAGCAAGGAGGCTAGCATCGTTTAAGTGTGGGAAGAAGGATGTTTTAACTTACTTAATAGTTTTATGGGAGTACATAGTGTGTTGTGCATGCATTTGCATATTTTATCTTCATGTTTAGTATCTCCTATATCTTCCCTAGCAATAACAAAGGGTCTCTCCCATTCCTTCTCAAGCCTTCTCCCTACCTCCCTCATTAATAACTTTGGGGTATAATTCCTCATGAATATTTTTGACTTAGCAATGTTTTGACTTAACTATTTTGCTATACATATCTTCTAGCAATTTCTGTAGGGTTTTATTGTAGGATTAACTTTTTCAGATGACGATTTGGCTAGACATAAAAAAAAACCAACATATTACAAGATTGACAATATAAATTCAGTGTTATCTTGCAGATGAGAAGTCTAATTAAAGTTGCCAGATTTAGAAATAATTACATAGACTAGCCAGTTAGAATTAAATCTCAGAGAAACAAAGACTGTTTTTTTTTTTAAAGCTTAAGTACATCATATACATGTAATTTGGGAATGCTTATATTAAAGTATTATCCATTGTTTATCTGCCATTAGGTATTACCTGGGCATCTTGTACTTTATGAGACATCCTTAAATTTAACATAACCTGATTATTGTTCCTATGTTCCTCTTGATGTCTATAAGACATGTGTTTCTGGAGATTATAAGGAATGCATGTTTATCCTTGGGATTTGAAAATGTTGCCACACATGTCTGGTTGTGAATATGCTTATTTATACTCTCTTTATTAAATTAGCACATCTCTTAAATGCAATTATCTCATTTGTCTTCAATTCTGGGATTAAAAATAATCTTCTGTCTGAAAATTTTCTTCTGAATTTCCCCCTCTCAGTTTGTCCTAGAACTCCTGATGCTGAACTGTCTGAATACAGCTTATATGACGTGTAGCTGCCCTTTCATAGTTTCTTCTCTGTGTTGGAGAAGACTTCAAATAGACAGCACTGGCTCACTGCCTTCCCAGCACTTAGTTATATGCCTGTTCCACTATTTGCCTCCTCACCAGCTTACTTGCTGAGAATGGGCCTTTCCTGTTTCCCTTAGAGGGTGTAACTAAAGCACCATGGCTCTTTGACTTGTACCCCTTTAGTACCTTGTTTGTAGCTTCTTAACAGATTAATGTATAGACTAATTGCAATGGGGGGCAAAAGATACATCTTTGGACAAACTAGCTTCATTGTCATATGCATCACCCTTGCCCTTGGCAGCCCCTGCCTTCTTTGTCCTCGGGCTCTGGGCTGAACTGTTTCCTCAAATTCTGATGTTCAAGTCAGAACTCCCAGTATTTCAAAATGTGATTATTCAAAAAATTTATCTATCTATCTATCTATCTATCTATCTATCTATCTATCTATCTATCTATCTAGTGTGTGTGTGTGTGTGTGCCCTGCATAATATGCTAAGCATGTGTCTATAGAGTTTAGAGAACAATTCACAAACTCATAGGAGTCAGCTCTCTCCTTTTTCCTATGTAAATTCTAGGAATTAAATTCAGGTCATTTGGGTTAAAGTTCTTTGCTTACTGAGTCATCTTTCTGGCCCAAAATGTGACTGCTTTCTTAAGGAGATCCTTAAAGTGATAATTAAATGTGAGAGCCTAGTTCATTATGATGAACGTTCTCATAATAATAATGAGATACACCAAGGATGTGCACACTGTTATGTGTATGCTGTGCCTCCTGCCCCTCAGTATTCATGGGGAAATCCTGTGTGTGACATGAAGTTATTAGGAGGTGAGGACATTGTAAGTAACTAGAATTAGGTGAAATCATAAAAGTAGAGGCCCTATTATTACCCGTACAAGTCATGAGTGTGTGCTTCCCACTGTGTTCCATACCATATGAGGGCATGATGTGTTTATTCACTGTCTCCAGAGAGGAAGGAGGTCCTCAATAGAACTCAGCATGGCTGGTACCTGGATCTACTGCTGTTCAATTCTGGAGCTTTGGGAAATAAGTATTGTTTATAACTCATCTAGTATATGGTGTTTTGTCATAGCAGCTGGCACTGACTAGGACATAGCCAGAATGCAGACATCTATAGGCCAAAGGGGAGGTCTCACTGAATCAGACTTAATGACAGTTCCATTATTGACTTACAGCCTCCAGAATTATGAGAAAGTACCTTTCATTTGTTTAAGATATCAGGTCATGGGTGTTTTATGATAGAAACCCAGGAAGATGGATACCCACTCATGAGGAATAGCCTTAGCAAGACAGATACCTAATCCTGAGGAGTAGATGTCATGCGTTTCTGTCTCCAGTTGTATCTTTCTGGTCAGCTATTACCATTTATATTTTTCTTCTAATTTGGCCTTATGGATTTATATTTTTGACAAAACTTATTTTGATTATGGTTATTTCAGGCAAAAAGCAAACAGGCATAAATGTTTATCTAGATAGATAGATGATAAATTTTTTGAATAATCACATTTTGAAATACTAGGAGTTCTGACTTGAACATAAGAATTTGAGGAAACGGTTCAGCCCAGAGCCCTAGGACAAACAAGGCAGGGGCTGCCAAGGGCAAGGGTGATGCATATGACAATGAAGCTAGTTTGTCCAAAGATGTATCTTTTGCCCCATTGCAATTAGTCTCATTAGTTCTATGTAAACTTCTGGAATTATCTTTGGAAAATAAAATGTGAGATAGACCCCAGGGAAATCCCTTAATGGCCTTTAAGGCATCACATTGAGCAAGAGAGGAGATGGAGTCTCTTATGATTTCATTTTTCTAAGGTGTTACCTGTCTTGTAGCCATTTGCTTCATCCTCCAGGCATATCAATTGATTTGATATTCTGTTTTGAATGGCACCATGTTCCATTTTTAATGAAGTGTCTCTGCCTATTGCCTACTTGTTGAGGCTCACTCATCACTCAAGATGCTATGTAGCCATATCTCTTTGTATGGAAGTTTTTCTTGTGTTCTCACTGAAGTGCTGATACTACCAGACTGTGTCCCTTTCAGTATTTCTCTGGACTTGTTAACAAGTTATTTACTTGAGGATAGAGAGTGATTGCCTTTGATCCCCTACTGAGTGACACCTGTCAATACTCAGAAGAGTAGCTGTTTAATAAATGGATTAAAAGTGAATAAGAACATGAAAAAATGCCCATGAATCCTTGAGATATTTTTTCAATATTTAAACAAATTTGAGGACTTAGAAGCATACCTCTTATCATTTATCTTAAACTTAGCAATTTAATTTGAATGGCATTGATTCTATTTCACTGCCACTGATTAATTTAATATCTTTAAAGTGGAATTTGGCAGGAAAAAAATTTCAATTACTTAACTTCTTTTGTATTTATTAAAGATGTAAGTAAAATTTTACTTAAAACATAATTAAAATGTAGGTCAGTGTTCCTTGAGTCTAATTTATTACAGCAGGTAGGTGATTGCCTCAGGACATCCAACAGGAAGGCACGGGCCGTCCATTTACCTCATGTTCAGCTCCACCATCCAGCCTTCTTGCTCTGAATAGAACACATATTCAAAAGGGGCAAACAATTATCTACAACTGAAGCAGGTAATGAAGTTTTCTGTGTGCTGTAATTTTAATTTAAAGAGCATGTTTGAAAGGCTAAGAGAGCCAGACAGGCAGGTATTTTCTTCTTTATAGTTATAAAATCTGTCACATCTTCAAAATACTCCAGTCCATTGAGGGGTAGTCACAATTTTTATTCTAAAGATTCCACATGCATGGCACATTATGTAATGGACAGCACTTCAGAATAATCTAATGAAAGGAGAACTCTTTTCCATGCTAATAAACTTTGGATTCTGCTTGTTTCAAGAAAATGAATTCAGGCTTTGAACTGCTGAGGTCCACATAAATTCAGGTTATCCATACAGCCGTGCGGAAAATCTCCAAGATGAGTTCTTTATTAATAGCGAGAATGAGTGAATCAGTCAGCTCTTTTAATGATCTGGCCCATAATTTGAATCCATTGGAAGTTGCCTGTTAGCACCTCTGGGAGCCGAGATCAAGCGTGACCTTGACTTGTGATAGCATGTATTAAATTTGCCTGCAATGCTTCCCACACCACATTGTTTTTGTCATTCGGCTCGCAAGCAGACCCCTCTGATGTCCTTATTATAATCATCACAAACGTGAAACCGGTGAGGAAAGTGGAGGGGGCTTGTACTAACCCGTCAGATTTGCTTGGAAGGGGAAGAACACAATTTTCCTTCTTTATGGAACTGCTGGTGACGCTCTGTTAAAGCGATAAAGTTCATGCAGGCAGCTTTGTCGGCCTCCGGAGTGCATTTGCAATACATGCCTGTTCGTTACATTTGACTATTTTTATTTTTAAATACAACTGTGATGTGATTCTAGAAAAACAAAGATAGTTTCTCTACCTGTGTGTGATCTAGGTTTTAACTGCTCTTGAGAAAAAAATTTAAGTTTGTGACTTAAAAAAGTCTGTTTTCTTGGCAATAATATTTTATAATTGGGAACATTTAAACATTCATATGACAACTTTACTTTGAGACATATGTATCTTAGCCATTTTACTGTTCTTCTTAAGGATAAAATTCATATTTCTTTGTCTAAAAGAATATTGTGGGATGTTCAAGTAGTATGACATTTCTGTCACTTTCCCCTACCACAACCTCACCACTTTGTTATAGATAGATGATATTAAAAAATACTGCTTCAAAAAATTAGTGACTTAATGGTTACTATCTTTTAAAATATGTTTATTTGATTGTTAGTGTGAATATGCATTCAGATTTGTGTTGGGGTAATTAGAAGTCAGAGGTCAAATTTCTGTATCTTTCTCAGTCTCTCTTTACCTTCTTTATAAAGACTTTTAAGATATTTACACATGAGTAATGTATTTATACTATTTCTACTCTCCATCTACCCCCCCCCCCAGAGAGAGGGGGAGGGGGAGGGGGAGGGGCAGGGGCAGACAGCGCTAACTTACTCAGTCTATTTAGGATTGTTCATATGTCCAAGTGTTTAGAGCTGACCACTTGGGATTGTATGGTCTATCAAGGGGCTTGATTCTGGAGAAAACAGATTCTGTTTTCTTCTGTCAGCAGCCATAGATAACCTGTAGCTTTTCATTGCTTATATGACCTTGTGAGATTTTCCCCCTCTATGTGGGTAAGTTGGCTGGTGCCATCATTATGTAGGTCCTGTTTAGGGAACTTCTTTTTGAGATTTCCTTGGTGCAGCATCCTTGTCTCTTTGTCATCTTTAGAAGATATTATCATGCATCTGGCATCCTGGAGAGAGGGGGTACAGAGGAAGAGGGAAGAAGGAGAGATAAATAACACTAAGGATGTTTGGAAGAGCTATAGGAAATCACCTTATTATATAGAATTACATAAAGAAGTACATACATACATCAATGTATATGTATACACATATACATATATGTGCATATGCAGTAATGTCCTCTTTCTCAAGATTCATAAATTATCTAACAAAACCTCCAGTACTACACAAGAGAGACCTTCCTTTGAGATATTGATTAGGAAGTCCAAAAGATTCTCAAAAGTATGTAGGCTATTAGGATTAGAGGACATTTGGTGCCTTCTCAGAACTTGAAGATAAGACCCTATTACTGAAGAAAACACACACTTTGGATAAAGATGTGGAGGAATTGACCTGGAACTGTCCTGGAAGACCTTTCTCTGAGAACTAGCTTTTACAGTCTGGGAGGGTGCTATGCTATCTGTGGGAGGAAAGAAAACCAGAATCAATAGTTCTATAGCTATGAACTCTAACGAATGCTTCACCAAAATATCCCCAATGAAGCACCATTGGCACTTATCTTGTGGGAATAATCATCATCAAATTAGACTTATCCCTGACTCAGTAGGAGGAAATTCATTCTTTGTACAATAAACCTAGCCAATGGCTCATAGATGAGAAGGTCATAGACCCTAGAAGAGAACATACCACTGTTATAATTATAATTTATAACTGTATCCTAAATACTTATACCCATGGATAAACCTGAACACAGTTTCGCTCATTTATGGAACTGCTGGTGACAGTCTGTTTAAGTGATAAGATTCTTTTAACTCTCACAATAGAAGCTCCTTTTTGAAGTAGAAAGAGGCTATTTCATAGACTTCCAGCTGGTCAAAATTCAGAGAATAAATGATTGTGGTGTATTCAGTCTTGACTGGTCCATCTACAATGCAGCTCCTATGACCAAGACTCAGGAAACATCATAGAAGAGGGAGCAGAGAGATTATAATAACCAGGGATGCACATCATTTATTTTTAAGACAAGGTCTCTCACTCACTAAACTGGTTTCTCATTGATTTATCTAGACTTGCTGGGTAGTAAGGCCAAGGGATCTGGCCTTGTCTTTTTTTCCTTCCTTCCTTCCTTCCTTCTTTCCTTCCTTCCTTCTTTCCTTCCTTCCTTCCTGCCTGCCTGCCTGCCTGCCTGCCTGCCGTCCCGCCCTCCCTCCTTCTTTCCTTCCTTTCTTAAACATGGGGCCATGTATCCAAAGTCATACAAATCGTGCTTATGTGGCAAGCATTTTGCCAAATGAGCTCTCTCATCAGCTGTGGGACTAGCTTGTTTAATAATTTTCTTTTAAATTAATCCCTCACAGTTAATTGAAATTTTGTATCATTTGGTCAGTATATCTCCTTTTTATTTCTCTTCATCCTTGTTGGCGATCCTGTGACTTTGTTTCATTAGTTAAAAGTTTTCTAAGTGTGACCACTTGGCATTCATCTTTCTGTGCCTGGCTCATCTCCCTTAATGTTCCGGGGATTCATTCACCTTGTCACAGAAGATGGAATTTCCTTCACTTAAAGGCTGCATCATATTCATTATGTATACTACATTTAAATGCACTCGCTATCTTGGCCATTGTGAATAACGCTGCAAGCAACATGGAGTGCAGAGAGCTCTGTAATACACCGTTTGCATTTCTTTTGGATATAGGCTTGGAGTGGGGTTACCGGATCATATAGTAGTTCTATATTAAGATTTTGAGAAATCTCTACTTCATTTTATAGTAGCTATACTTACTTACATTCTGACTTTCATTATGGAAGGGGTACTTATCTTTTATCCAAGTCTTTCCTAAGATTTATTATCCTTTGTCTGATCATGCTCTGAATATCCTTGTAGCTTTTCCTCATTTTTTTAAAACAAATTTGAGACTATAATATAAATATGTAATTTTATCTTCTCTTTCCTACCCAAAACTTCCCATATAATTCTGAATGTTCAATTCATGGCATTCTTTCATTAATTGTTGCTCATGCATATGTATATTTATACATATTTATATATTTATATATATTCCTAAATTTAACTTTCTCATTCTTTATAATGTTAATTTGTTTGCATGTTTTCAGGGTTGACCATTTGATTTTGAATAAACGATTGGCGTGCTCTTTCATGGAGCAATCTCAATATTCCTTAGCAGACTGCAGTTCATTGTATAAGGCAGATGCCTTGTCTACTTTGGCCTGCCTATTGGTATTTTCCTTGTTCAGCTCATGTTTAGGTAGCCACGTTGTCGAGACATTTATCGTGTAGCTTCTGGATTACTAGGGGACCCAATCTCACAGCAAACTCCCTGAACTTCTGACTTTTATCATTATTCTGTCCCCTCTTCTGTAATGTTCCTTGAGCCTTTGGGGTGGGAGTACTTTGTATATATATTCATTGGGACCAGGCTCAGTAATCCTGAATTTTGATTGGCTATAGTTTTCTGTGATCACCTTTATCTGTTGCAAAAAGAAGTTGCCTTGATGAGAGGTAAAGATCACATTTATCTGTGGGTATAAGGAAAGATGATTATAATGGAACTAGATGTTTTGCTAGTTTGGTAAAATAGCAGTTGTAGGTTCTCCTCCAAGATCTATGACTTCGTTATCCCTGAGGAGTTGGCCAGGTTTCTTGTACCAGGCATAGATTGCCTCTTGTTGATGGGTCTTAAGTCCATTAGAGAGCTGTTGGTTACTGCCAAGGTATGCATATCATTATTTTACTCTTAGGGTTAATTTCCCCAATAATTGGTGTTGCTAAGCATTATTTCCAGTGTCTTTTGGCTAGTTGAATGTTATATTTTGAGAAGTATCTTTTTAAGGACTTAGTCCACTTTTAACTAAATATTTATTTCCTTCATACTTAGTAGTTTAAACTTTTTGCATATTTTGAATATTAGCCTGATCATAACAGACTTATCCAGAGGTATTGAATTGATGGAATATATATATATATATATATATATATATATATATATATATATATATATTATATAGTATATAATATGTTTTAATATATGATATATTATAAAATAATTTTGTTAGATTGGCTCACAAAATTGGGGCTATATAGAACAATGGCTATCTGTATATTCAAGAAGCAATAAACTAGTAGCTGCTCAGTCCACACATCTAGATACTTTGGTAATTCTCATGGTGCTTGTCTTAGCCAGTGTTCAATTACTGTGAAGAGACATCATGAGCACAGAAAATCTTATAAAGAAAAGTATTTAACTGGGGCTAATAGTTTCAGAGTTTTAGTCATTGTCACCACGGTGGAAAGCATGGTGGCTCACAGGCAGACATGGTAAAGAAGAAGTAGCTGAGAGATCTACATTCAGATCTACAGGCAGTAGGAAGAGAGTCACTGAGCCTTGCTTGGGCTTTGGAAATTTCAAAGACCACCTCCAGTGATATACTTACTCCAGCAAAGCCACACCTCCTAATTCCTCTCAAGTAGTGCCATTCTTTGAGGACTAAGTATTCAATCACAGGAGCCTATATGGTCTATTCTTATTCAACCTCCACAGTGCTGAAGGGCTAGAACTTCCTGGGAAGTTACTCATGTTGATCCTATGATACAAGGTTGGAGAAGTTGCTATCTNCTCCAGTGATATACTTACTCCAGCAAAGCCACACCTCCTAATTCCTCTCAAGTAGTGCCATTCTTTGAGGACTAAGTATTCAATCACAGGAGCCTATATGGTCTATTCTTATTCAACCTCCACAGTGCTGAAGGGCTAGAACTTCCTGGGAAGTTACTCATGTTGATCCTATGATACAAGGTTGGAGAAGTTGCTATCTAATATCAGGAGAGGATTGAAGCAGCAACCATAGATCCACTGAGTTGGAAAGAAGAAGCAAAGTCTGGATGCTACTCTTAGCTCTTTCTGGAACCTCTTTGCATCTGGGTGGCCCACTGGAAAGGGCACCCACTTTGAGTGTTATCTGTTCTCTTACTTAATCTTCTCTATGCATGTCCTCATTGAAAGACCTCTCTTAGGTGATTCTAAATCCAGTCACTATGACAGTCAAAACCAAACTCAACTCCCTCTTCAGATGTCTAGTTCACAAATGTTTTTGCTCATTCTGAGAGTTGTCTTTTTCCTCTGTGTAATCCTATTTGTTAATTTTTTGCTTTGGTTGCATTTGATTTTTTTGCTTCAGATGTAAAAACCCATCATTCAGATTAATGCAAAAGGCTTCAGAGCTTCATTCCTGGTCTTCATTTGTTCATGTGTTTGCAGTTGAGTTTTCTATGCAGCATGGAATAAAGGCTTAATTTAATCCATTGCATGGAAATATTAAGTTATTTATTGAAAAGAGTCTTCTTTCCTCATAATGTGTTCTTAGATTCTTGGTCAATAATCAAGTGACTACCAGTGCAAGGATTTACCTCTAAATTTCAGCATTTATCTTGAACAGAATGCATATGAATTTTTCAGAGCTGTTGGAACAAAGTACCACAAACTTGGTAGCTCGGAGCAAGAGAAATTTGTTGATATACAGACTAAAGTCTAAAACCAATGCTTCCTCAGGGCTTGAGTCCTTCCTGAACTCAAAAAATCCATTCTTTCCTCTTCAGAGCACTTGGTGGCTTGCTCTTTTTTTTTTTTTTTATTTTTAAGATGTTATTTATTTCATTTATATAACTATACTATAGCTGTCTTCAGACACACCAGAAGAGAGCATTGCATCCCATTACAGATGGTTGTGAGTCACCATGTGGTTGCTGGGAATTGAACTCAGGCCTCTAGAAGAGCAAGCAGTCAGTGCTCGTAACTACAGAGCCATCTTTCCAGCTCTGGTGGCTTGCTCTGAATCTCTGACCCTATTTGTCTTAATCCATCATGCATCCTTCACACATTATTCATGTATCCTTCTATACAATTTTCTGTGTGTGTGTGTGTGTGTGTGTGTGTGTGTGAGTGAGAGATTTATGAGGCAGCTAGGTATATTGAATTTTAGATGTCCTTGATTCCATTTTATTTCAGTACCTCTGTAGTTATAGTATTCCAAATGAAGTAATATTATAATGTACTTGAGGATAAGACTTCAAAATTATACTTTTCTGTATGAGGGGGCACAATTTAACTTACAACATTAGATACTTAAAATGTGACATTCCTTTTTTTTTTTTTCAACTTTTATTAGATATGTTCTTCATTTACATTTCAAGTGTTATCCAGAAAGTTCCCTATATCCTCCCCCCTCCCGGCCCTGCTACCCTACCCACCCGCTCCCACCCCCTGGCCCCGGCGTTCCCCTGTATTGGGGCATATAAAGTCTGCATAACCAAGGGGCCTCTCTTCCCACTGATGGNTGCACAAATGCTCCCTTTAACTCTTTCAATGTGTGCTTTGTTCTTAATTCTAGGAAGGGGTGACGTGTCCACAAAATGTGACATTCCTATTGCATGTGTATGTGTAGTATGCATGTGTGTCATACATACATATGTGTGGACCTTAGAGAAAATCACCAGAAGATAGAGTAGAAATGGGTTCTCTGTCATTCTCTGCTTTATCATCTCAAAAGAGTATTCTACTGAATGTGGAGCTCACAGCTCTACAGCTAAGCCACAAGCAATCAAGCTTCAGGGACCCTCTGGTCCTGTGTGTTGTTCCCCAGTCTCCCACACTTGCTTTCTTTGACCTAGGTTTGTAGGTATGTGTTCTCATACCCTGCTGTTTTACATAGGTAATGAGGATCTGAGCTCATGTCTTCGTGGTTGCATAGGAAACTCTCTTACTCAATGGAACACCTCCCAGGATTCCAACATTGCTAATTTTTTTTTTTTTTGGTTATTTAATTTATTTAATTTCAAATGTTGTTCCCCTTCACAGTCTCTTCTCTGAAAACTCCCCATCCCATTCCCCTCCCCTTTGCCTCTATGAGAGTACTCCCCTTCTCACCCACACACTCTCGCCTTGCCACTCTTGCATCCCCCTTCTCTGAGACATTAAGCTTCCATAGGTCCAAGGGCTTCCCCTTCCATTGATGCTAGATAAGGTAATCCTCTGCTACATATGTAGCTGGAGCCATGAAGCCATCCATGTGTACTCTTTGGTTGGTGGTCCCGTCCCTAGGAGCTCTGGGTGGTTAGGTTAGTTGATCTTCCTATGCAGTTGCAATCCCCTTCAGCTCCTTCAGTTCTTCCCCTAACTTTTCCATTGTGGTTCCCAGTCTCAGTCTGATGGTTTGCTGTGTGTATTTGTACCTGCCTTAGTCAGGGGCTGGCAGAGCCTCTCAGAGAACAGCTATACCTGGCTTCTGTCATCAAGCCCTTCCTGGCATCAGCAATAGTGTTGGGGTTTGGAGTCTGCACATGGGATGGATTCCAAGGTGGGGACAGTCTCTGGTTGGTCTTTCTTTGAGTCTCTGCTCCATTTTTTTCTCCCTGTGTTTCATTTTTTAATATTTTAATTTTTGCATTTACCATTTATTTGTCACGTGCAATACTTTAACAGGTTTTTCAATCCAGACACAGACATTCTTCTTTGATAATGGCTTTGAGACAAGTTAACAGATAGTGGTGTAGATACAAAGTGATTTCACATAAAGTACATCATAATGTGAATCTAACAAAGGTATCAGAAGAAAATGTACATTGGGAATGGCAGCTTTAAACAAACTTGAAGTCTAAAAGTGATCAGAGGAATAAAAAGAATTCATTTTGGCAGGTGCTAGGTTTTTTTATTCTTTGACTTTTCTGTTACTTTTCCATTGCTTCATACAGACATCGTGATTTAATTTTATCAACTATTTTCAGTTTCTTAAACCTATAGCCACGTCACATTAAAGAAGGTAGAATGTGGGGAAGTGCACCCTGCATATTGTTTTATTGCTTTGGAAATTCCAAATTTTAAGGACATTTTAATCTATTTGGAATTTCATAAAGCATGTATTACTTTTAATTCATTTCCAAAATTATTGGTTGAGGAGTCTAAACTTTACAGCTTCAGCTCTCTGTTAGTACACAGCAAGGTGAACTCTTTGGAAACCACAGGAGTTGGCTGGCACAGGAGACATTCCAGAACTTTCCCAATAATTCTCACTCAGCTGGGGTTCAATGTGGCCATTATTTTCAAATGTGTAAAGTGAAAAAGGAAGTATTTGAGGTCAAGTAAATATCAAATAAGAATAGTTTTCTTATTTATGACTGATGCTTCCAAGTCAGTATTACAGAGAAAATTAATTCCTTTTGAGGGCAACATACAGAGAGCTCATGGCGTAGAGACAGGTAGGGGATGAAGTTCAATATACCTAGATGAACAGAAAGTTTAAACGAGTAGGAGTTGTTTCTTATGGATTACTGTGAAAGGAGAGAACCACACAAGTTCTTTTGTAAGCTAACAGAGGACTATGAAATATGATCTTACTCAGTTATAGATTCTGTGTCAAATCTGCTAAAATAGCTATTAAGTTGAATTTATTATACTTCATTAATATATGACTGTTACATATACATATACATATACATATACATATACATATACATATACATATACATATACATATACATATACATATACATATACACATACACATACACATACACATACACACACACACACACACACACACACACACACACACATACACATACACATACACATACACATACACATACACATACACATACATATACATATACATATACATATACATATACATATACATATACATATACATATACACATATACATACATACATACATACAAATACAAAATATTTTACTTGTATCTGAGCATTGCATGTTTGTGTGGATAAAATAATAGTAAACTAAATTTCTGTTGACATATTTCTTTAATATTCACTGTCCTTTATGAAATAAGTATTTATCGTGCTTTTTGATGCATTTTTAAAACATGATAACTGATAAGAATCTAGACATAATTTCCCAGTTAATTCTTCCTCTGAATTGTAATGGGACTGTACTGGTCATAAATCTTTTACAAAAGATATTACCACCGCCCCCTGCTTGTTTTCAATATACATTCGGACTATTAAATTTCTCCTGTGGCTCTCAGTAAATTGTAGAGTGGAACCATGGTGGTTGGCAGAGGAACCTAATCTCAGCTACTAGAGTGGCATTCTGGTAATTAGTTCGTGACCTTTTTCATATGGTCAGTGGTAATATATCTAATCTTTCTTAGGACTAGCCAACTTCAAATAATATTTCCAAATTGAAATACATTAATCTCTTTAGTCTGACTTTACTAAAACATATTTATGGAATAGGTTAATTGGAGCCACCACATCCATGACTGTGAACCAGTCATTTAAAATGATATAGGTAGCATTAGCTCATGGTAGAGCATAGCAAATTGATTTTGTGGATCCAGTGACCTACTAATATTTGGTATCTGTGACTGAAAAAAAGCTTTGGGATATTATTGCCAAGACTTAGTTTCAAGTACTCCTCTTGTAGCTCATCCAACCACAAGTGCTTCTCTTGGTAATAAATTCATGGTTTTATTGATTTTGATGGAAAACTGGCAATATGAGTAGGTCTATACTTAGGGTGTGACCAGACTCCAATGTGAGTCAAGTGAATGGGTGTCACCCATTCTTGCTTTCTTCTCTCACCAGGAGTCTTTATAATGCTCTGTGTTTCAGGGCATAATATTAGTAAAATTAACTTCAGATTGCTCAAAAATTGTACAATTTTTTTTTTTCAGTTTCCACTGTTAAATCATACTCTTTTTAGTGTGGTGCCTGCTGGCAGGAAATTATACGTCACTAAGGGATACTGCTAAGTGGCTCCTTTCTGTGCTCTTTTTTGATGAAGTGTGTTTGCCCATCACTCTTCAACCCTGCCTCTTAAGTCATAGCTGTGACAGGTGTTGGGATGAAGCTGGCTTCTTGGGCTGTGAATTCCTTTCTAGTGGGGAGGGATTATAATTCTATTCTGCATTCATCCAAATCTGCTTTAAAGGAAGCTGAGCATATTCTGATCTTCATAACTGGTTTCTTGATTCAGCCATTCATTCTTTGACTTCACATGTGCTTTGAGTATCTTCTGCCACCATTATCATCATCGTTATCGTCATCGTCATTGTCATCATCAGTCTCCTCCTCTTCTTTCTTGTCTTCTTCCTCTGTCTCATCTCCCCCTCCTCCTTCAGCTCTTACGGAATCCACACTGCTGTATTGAAAAAGCCTTGCTATTCCCACATGAGCAGTTAGGACACACATACAGAAAACACTCATAATATTGTCTGTTTATTGTGTGTCTTTGTTTTTCCCTGCAGAAACTGCAATCTTCAACTTTACCAGATAATATGAAGCACATGAAAACCAATCCAATAAACAAACATCCTGAATATCTCTGGTTCCCTTGATGTGAGTGTTCTTGGGTGGCACTGGTAATGATGGAAATGGTAGACATGTTTATCAGACTTGCTATGAATATCCCAAGATAACAAATGTTCCAAGTGCTTTGCCTTAATTTTCATAACAACTATATGGAGAGGGATTATTATTGCTATTTATTTAAGATGAATTGAAAAGAAATGTAACAGAATTTTAGGAGACTTTCCAATATTAAATAGCAACTGATGAGGCTTTGATTTTGAACCCAGAATTTGGGTTCTCGGAGTGATTTTGTAGATACTAGACTATGGATCTCACATGAGATGGAAGAAAGTTCTTTTTTTAATTTTTTAATCTTTTTTTTAAATGCAGAAGTACATTTTTTGTGCCATGGACTAAATAAAATTTTATCTTGTTCAGGATTCCATGTCTAGCATTTAGTTCGTAAAGAAATTAATTAGGAATTAAAACTGTAGCTGTTATTTGTAAATCATGATCTACAAATCTGTAGAAAAATATAATTTCAAATAATTAAACAGTATCAAAGTCAAATAGAATTTGAGATTTTTTTCTCTATAGGCTTCCTATCCTGAAAGTGTAGTTTCCTTCACAGGTTTCTATTCATGTTCTTTTTTTCTCCTGCCTCTTACCATTTCTCCTTTCCCCTATCTCTCCATCTTCTCCTTCCTTCCCCAATGTCCACATTCATATTCATTCCTTCTTCACCTCTCTTGCACTTGGGACAGAATTTGGGACTGTGTGCAAGCAAGACCAGCATCCTGCTATTGAACCACACCTGTAGTCTTCTTTTTACTATGTATTTTGACAGAGTCTCACTCAAAATATTCTTACTTTAGCCTGCAAAATAGCTAGGATTAGGGTCCTGTCGGCAAAATCTTGCTGGCATATGTAATAGTGTCTGTGTTAGATGGCTGATTATGGGATGGATCTCTGGGTGGGGCAGACTTTGGATGTTCCTTCCTTCCATCTCAGCTCTAAACTTTGTCTCTGTAATTCCTTCCATGGGTATTTTGTTCCCCATTTTAAGGAGGAACGATGTATCCACACTTTGGTCTTTCTCTTCTTGAGTTTCATGTGTTTTGCAAATTGTATCTTGGGTATTCTCAGTTTCTGGGCTAATATCCACTTATCAGTGAGTGCATATCATGTGAGTTCTTTTGTGATTGGGTTACCTCACTCAGGATGATATCCTCCAGATCCATCCATTTGCCTAAGAATTTCATAAATTCATTGTTTTTAAGATCTGAGTATACTCCATTTTGTAAATGTACCACATTTTCTGTATCCATTCCAGTGTCTGGCAAATACAGAAGTGGATGCTCACAGTCATCTATAGGATGGAACACAGGGCCCCCAATGGAGGAGGTAGAGAAAGTACCCAAGGAGCTGAAGGGATCTGCAAGCCTATAGGTGGAACAACAATATGAACTAACCAGTACCCCCCAGAGCTCATGCTTCTAGCTACATATGTAGCAGAAGATGGCCTAGTTGGCCATCATTGAGAGGAGAGGCTCTTGGTCTTGCAAAGATTATATGCTCCAGTATGGGGGAATGCCAAGGCCAGGAAGCAGGAGTGGGTGGGTTGGGGAGCAGAGCGGGGATGGGGGGGGTATAGAGGACTTTCGGGATAGCATTTGAAATGTAAATGAAAAAAATATTTAATAAAATAAAAGAATAGCTGGGATTGTAATCCTGAGCCACCAGACCTAGTAAGGTCATTGTGCTCCAGTGTTCCTGTTCACATTGTATCTTAGAGATGTCTCAAAACCCATGAAGTTCCAGACTGAATTCCTAAGTTCTCTTTTTTCCCCGCCTTTGATGCCCTGTATTCTTTCTGGTCTTAGAGTATGGTATAACTATTATCTATATTGTTGTTTAGGCCTTAAAGTCAGGGTTTTCCTTTCTTTTTTACTCTAATATTAGATCAAATAATCTCCTACCATGTGCAGACACACACTTGGTTGGGGAGAATAGCCTCATGCGGGGTTTCAAAGCCATCTTTGTGAGGCAGTTTGTTGAAACCTCTTCACTTTGCTTTTCTTTTGCCTCTCTGACTACATTTTTAACAAAGTCTTCATTATTAACCCAAGAAGTCTAGAATATAGGATTAGTATTTTTCTCCAAAGTCTCATGGATCAAAGCCTTGTTTCCACAATGGCACTCTTGCACAGTAGTAGAACTACCAAGAATCAGAACCTAGTGGTATCTGTCTAAGTCACGGGGAGCTTATGTTGAAGAGAAAATGGGCACACCATCTCTTCCTGTTTTCCCGCTTTCACTTTCTGGTCATGGAATGAGTGGCTTTGTCTTTCCATATGCATTCTAAATGATGTGCTGCCTTGCCACATCTCCCAAATCATTGAGATAAATCAAAATAGGCTTTCTTGCTTTATGAATTGATTATCTCAGGTGCTTGTTATAATGAGAGAAAGCTATGTAAAATAGCCTCCTATATTTTAATATTACAAATACAAGAGAACTCAGCAGGGTAATACCTGAAGAGGACTAGTTCAGGCACTTCATAGACAAGACAAGAGCAAAAGGGTTAAAATCAATAGAGTGAGCCACAAACCTGGGAGAATTCAACAATATTCCTGATGGTAGCTGTATTCCTCAGATATTTCTGAATGACAACAGATGCATCAAAAATGCAAATATGAAAATTAAACTGAAATTCAAAAGATATAGGCTTAGGCCATCTCAGGATGCTAAGATTATATTTTAAAAGCAGAAGTTGTAATAATGATAATAATTATGCTCTTTCTAGTTCGCGATTTAAAGAAAAGTTTCTGGTGGAGAATAACAAGAAAGGGCAGGTTAAATTTGGAATTGACTTTTCCTAAATTAGGACAACCTTGCCTTTCTAGTACTCTAAGTAGATGTGAATGCTATAGAGGTAATGTGAAAAAAAAAAAAAAAACCCACACCAAACTATAATTATGCTTTTTTTTTCAAGATTTAATGGTGATCCTATTTTGAAAAAGCTTTTAATCTACATCTTCATTACTTCATAGCACTGTATTTTATTTGTTTGGAGTAAGGCATAAATATAGAAGGTGGGATAAACTCTGATGAAAGTGAAAACAGTTAAATGGTCAATGAGAGAGCCTTTGGAGGTATGTTCTGTTCATCTGTTTGGGTAGCACACACACCAGGCTAGGCTGTGAGCCAGGGGTCATCTCTGTCTTCATTCTGTAGATAAACTCATGCAATTTACACCATCTGTCTCATTGTCCATTTTCACAATATCTTTTTTATCACCAGGGACCAATCCCAGAGCTGGAGATACTGGAGGTTGTAGGTACTGAAACAATCACATAGAGACATTTAAATGCATATGCTTTTGAACGGTCCTTTCTTTTCCTTTATAAACAACTAATAGCAAAGTATGTTCAAAGGAGGAGATGACCAGCAGCATGTGATAGAAATCATGAACAGAGGGAAAAAAGATGTTCCTTTCAGTTTCCATGCTGTCAGTACTTCAGGGCTCCTTTATTTTCTCCTCTGTACTCCATTTCATCAAGATGCTCCAAGATGACCATTGTCATAGCTTCCTTCATTGCGATTTAATGACTTGGCACATCCTCTCCCACTTCCCAGTGTTTCTGTAGGTGGGATATTACCCACTTGTGTCATAAGCTGACAGAGAGAGGAAAAAACACTCATGACTTTCTAATCTAGTCTCATTCGCTTCTCCTTCTTACCCCCACCAGATGTATAGAGCCTCTCCGTTAACACTTATGTTGAACTAAACTGGGGGATGACTCTGTGGCATCCAGTACAGTTTGATTGGCCCCTGGCATCACATAGAGATGATGGACAGGGTTTCAGTTCAATATCAACCTCTCTATAAGGAGCCAGCCATGTGTTGTGACTGTTAAAAAATACAAATAATGCAGCGTGTGACATTTCCCTCAGCATCCTCATTAAAAGAGCTTGCCTACAAACAAAGCTAATGATAGTTATTATACAGATTAAATTATGTTTATCGAATTATTCAAATAAATTAATAAAAATTATAGCATGCTGGAATTTTCTAAGCATTCAAATGGAGAAAATGCAGGCGTCACCAGTTGTCAGCCCTGCTGAGTTTCAGTGTGGAAGTTCAAGTAATTTAGGCTTCCGTATGAACTGCAGCAGCCTCCAAGTTAACCAAGGGGCATCTTCTGACTTTGATGTCTGTATTTGGCCCCATGCTTCTAGAGCCATTCAACACTCTCACATACACTTGATGGGAAAAAGCCCCCCCCCCCGCCCCAGCTTTAAACATGCAGAATCCTGACTCCAGTTTGCTTAATTTCAGAGAGAAAGACAGTTTCAGACAATCTACTTAATACCTTTTGTTGCAGAAAACATCTCTCAGCAATGCCTATGTTGAAGTTCTAATCCTCATTGGGACAGTGTTTGGAGACAGGGCTGGCTGGGCTTAGTTGACATGTGGAGCTCTAATGATGGCATTACTGTCTTCATAAGAGAAGACATGTAGAAATTTCTATCTCCATCCCCAAGAACACATAAGAAAGAGATAACATGAGTACCCAGGGGATGGCAGTGGCTCAGAACCAAGAGAAGAACTCTGCATGAACTCTACCTTCCTAACACCTGAATCTTGGCCTTTCTTTCTTGCATATACTTGAAGAATAATTTGCTTTTGTTTAAGTGTGCAGTCTATGTATATAGTATTGTTGCAGCCTGACCTGACTAGGAAACATTTTTAATTTTTCTAAATCTCACAGTTTCTAATTTTCTAGGTATTCATGAAACTTCATGATTTTTAGGACAAAAACATAACAAAACAGAGCTTCTCCTTTTGAGGAAGAGAAGAAAACATTAATTTAGTGCCTGATCTGTGCCAAGAAGTGTGCTACATGGCAGAGGTTTTAAAAATGAACCCACCATATTCAGGTCATTCTTATTTTCCTAAAGGAATGAGTCACATAAGAAGATAATTATAATGCAATTTGATAAATGCTATACTAAAAGTATTAAACAGAGATCTGGAAGCATTAAAGAGCTCATTTAACTTGGGGGAGCTCAGGAAATGCTTCACAGGGGAGGTTGCATGGATGACTGTTTTAAGTGCTTATGCGTGATGCTTGTATTCTGTGCACCAGGATTTACTCAGGAGGATGTGGCCCCCAGAAGGAAGGAGGGCATTCATAAGGCAGTCAGCAACAGTTCTTGGGCTGTATGCCCAGCCTTCTGCTGGGTATCAACCTAGCACTTCCACTTACACTGTAATCTCTCTAGAAGTCTTTCTTTTAAAAGATTGAAACTAAATTCCTTTTGTAAATAATGATTTTAATTGATGCTTTCATACATTGTATTTTCATCATATTAACCCCCACTATTCCTACCTAGATCCTTATCCCTCCAACTTTGCGTGCTCTCTCTCTCTCCTCATCTCTATGTAGGCCCCTTTTCTCCACTCCCCTCCACACATTCTTTCGTGTTGCTTGAATACTCTTGGGTGCCCAGGAGATCAGTTGGCCTTCCTGGGGTCATACCTATAAGATGAAATGGATTCTTCCTCTCCCAANCCAGGGCCAAGAAGTGGGAGTGGGTGGACAGGGGAGCAGGGAGGGGGGAGGGGGGAGGGGACTTTTGAAATAGCATTTGAAATGTAAATTAAGAAAATATCTAATAAAAAATTGGAAAAAATAAGAAATCTTCTGTGATGAGAGCTGAGAGATATTTAAGTTGATGAGTAGAGATTTAAGTCATTAGGAGTTGTTTCAATACTATGTCCATTAGCAAAATAATCGTAAATCCTTAATTTCTTATTCAGACCCAACCTATAAGAACACCATCTATGGATGTAAGAGAGTGAATTAAGCATATTTAATAAGGATATTTACCCATGATCTCGACACACTCTGATTAGCGTAACAACGCATTCAGGATGCAGAGGACAAAAATAGCAGGCTCTCCTGAGCATTTAAGTCTAGATGAACCCAGATGTCAGATACTCCACACATTCTAAAACAGCATGGCCCTTTATCCTTCATTTTTTTTTTTTTATTGCAAGTAAATTTAATCCTTGCTGTACTTTCAAAGCATTTGTGGAGTGAATGCTGCTCTAAGGCTAATATTGCTTTTTGAGTAATATGATTTTTTTTTCTTGATTAATAACAAAGCATTTCTGTTTTGTCAAGCTAGCAGAGCTCTATTCAAATTTTACCTTCAAGATCTCACAGTCAGTTAAGATAAAACCAGGCACAGCTGAAAGCTTGGTGTAGAATTACTGAGAAATAATAACGGCTCCTCTAACAGCTTCCTTCTATTCTGCTGTTTCAAAAATTCCAACCACTTCACAACTGTCAGCCAATGACAGTCAGTTTATTCCAAAATTAATGAACATATAATGAAGACTAACATACTCTGAGGGCCCTCTCTGGATTCAAGGCCAAGTCTTCCTTCTGCTTGGAAGCATTTAATTTGACCTCTTTACAGCTCTCATTCTGTAATTGAGGAGTGTCAAACTTACCTGCCCTGAAATTTCTGAGGGCCCAGCAGAGATGTTAATCAAATGTTTAGCACATAAAGTGTGCCAAAAAACAACTCTGCGGCAGGCCAGGTAGGAGCGCTCATCGGAACATCTGTGGTGCTTGACCCTTCCTGTGATACCTTTTTAGACAAAGTATGTTATGTTACTTCACTGCACAGGAAAGAGCAACAAGATATAATTTGAATGATTTAAAAAAAAATCTCAGCTACTTATTTAACATAGGAGTGAAGAACAGTGATGCCATGTTACTATAGTACCTGGTCAAATTTGATAAAAGTGGTTGCAAATGACTGAACAGCGGCATAGAGAACAAATGGAGATCTAACTTCTGTTGATGCAGCTGTTGCCCCCATGAACTAAGGGAAACTGCGATTTTCTGCATATGTTAGTGGCCATAAGACTTATTTGGATAAGGAGAAGCCTGTGAAGTCCTTGTAGACTATTGACAAGTAACAGTAGAGGGGCAAGAAATATTATTTTCTTCAGTGGTATAGCCAGTGATTAGTTGTCCTAGCTATGGTAAAGAACCTCTCACCTATGCTTAGGAAAGTGTGTGGGGCTAGTTTTATCAACTTGACACGAGGTAGCATCATCTGGGAAGAGGAAATCTTGATTGAGAAAATGCCTCCACAGGATTGGCCTGTAGGCTAAGCTATAGGGGATTTTCTTGATTGATGTGGGACAGCTCCACCCATGATGGGCAGTGGCAGGGTCTATAAGAAAACAATGAGCAAACAACGAGAAGCAAATAAGTAAGCAGCACTCTTCTATATCTTCTGCTCCAGTTTCTGCCTCTAGTTCTTTCTCTGATTTCACTCTGTAATGGAGTGTGACCTGAGATTTGTAAGAAGAAATAAGCACTTTTCTGTCTGACTTATTATAGTCATGGTGTTTTAACATAACAGTGGAACCCATTCTCTCATTCTTTCAGATTAATTCAAATCATTCAGTGTATGTTTTATCCTTTCTTCCTTCCCAATCGAACAACCCCTTTTCTCAAGGTCAAAAATCCTCTCCATTCTTCCCCTTACTTATTCACCGACCCTGTCAAAATTTTA
This sequence comes from Mus minutoides, assembly GCA_902729485.2. Classification (NCBI taxonomy): domain Eukaryota; kingdom Metazoa; phylum Chordata; class Mammalia; order Rodentia; family Muridae; genus Mus; species Mus minutoides. Next base: position 232,933 of record LR750913.1, on the reverse strand, counting down.
ATACCTTTAAGTAACAAATGCTAATACTTTGACAGTTTGTTATTTTTAATTACATTTTGAGTTCTTTTTATATTGCAGACATGAATTGTCTCTGTGAACATATAGCTGGCAAAGCCAGGAAAATAGAAATGGACAATTAGAGGAATATATTGAGTGGGGAAGAAGAGTATAAAACAAGTAATGAAAATAACGAAGGGGATATTGGGAGCAGAAAGATTCAAGGATGGAGTGGGATATGGATGGAAAAACAAGGGTAGACAAAGGGTCAATAAGAATAAGAGCTATATGAGAAAACTATATGGGAATCCATGATATTGTAACCCAAGCACACAATATAGTGAGACGAAACAGTGGCACACATCTGATATGAAAGAGCAGGAGGTGAATGCTGGAGATTAGAGGTTCAGATAAGGCCAGGAATAGGAGCATGGGCAAAATACTGGATAGCATGCAGGTTAACTCAAACTAGAGATAAATAAGAGGTCTTATGAAAACTCATAAATCTATAAGCTAATTAGAAACATAATTTAAAATGAAGAGTTTGAAAAGAAGTATCCTATATGGGTGAACAATGTTGCTTCCAGAAGACATGGGTAATTAAAGGAAACTCCTGGAGAAAGGGGAAGTCTAGCTCATTATTGAGTTATTGTTTGGAGAAACTCCAGAGGTAAACAAACCAAACAAACTATTGCCATTGCATTTCAGTGCCCATCATATTTAGTTGGTAAGACATTATTGTTGAAGATAATATATACTTTGCTATGGTAAAGGACCTCTCACCTATGCTTGGGAAAGTATGTGGGGCTAGTTTTATCAACTTGACACAAGGTAGAGTCATCTGGAAGAGGACATAGAGAAATCAGTCTTGAGCTGATCATGAAACTCTCTCCCTGCTGACTAGCTTACATATTACTAGAAGGCACTTTGTAGTCTGCAGTGGGACTTCAGAAGACACCAGTGGTCTTATTCAGTGCTGGAGCCTGCATACTAAATATTGACCTTCTAGGCAAGATAAATTCATTGGCATGATAGTGGAAAGTCAGAAATGGATCTCTATATGATTGAATTTGAGGCCTATTCAACAGGAGAGAGGCCATGCCTGTTTCTGCAAATTCAATCAAATCCCAAAGCCTCAGGAGGTATGTGTGTGTGTGTGTATACACACACACACACACACACACACACACACACACACACACACACACACACAATTTCTCTTCTGTCAAGCTTTCAACCTTGGTAAGAGAAGCTCCTTATTGCAGCATGTAGTAGTTAATGCAGAGATTCTCAACTGGTAAAAGTGATAAGAGTATGTAACTGTGAGCAGTCAGCCATATACAGGACACCTATGTCAAATCTCTATTCTGACATCATGGAAGAAGGGGAAAGCAAGACTGTAAAATGTGGGTGAAGAGGAGAAATGTTGGGAATTTCTATCCCCTTGCACATAACATTGTTGTTATGCATGTGAACCCATAGCCGCTATATTTACCTGCACAGGATGAAGTGAGTTAAGATTCCTATATGGATAGACAAAGGACATCTGTGGCCCCATTGATTGCTGCTGGTGCAAATACTCACTTTTCTTTGGGGGTGGGAAGGGAAGTGTGCAGCCACAGATAAGATATTCATGTCCCAGTGGTTGCCTCACACCCATGTACATATAGTACTAACTGGGACTCAGTGAGCTACGTTTAACTAAGTCAAAGGGCATGAAATTGTAGAAGATATGTGTTGGGAAGGGTGAGCAGACGTTAGAGGAGGAGAATAGAGTGAGGTGAATATGAGAAATGTTACTTGGGTGTATTTTGACTGCCTAGACCTAACCTAGGCAAGGATGACATGAATAGACATGCTAGTGTGGATGAGGGAATGCCCAAGAAGCCTTAACCATAGACCAAAACAACAGGCAATGAAGAAATACTGAGAGCTGGGGAAGTTGTCATTTCTAGGGAAGAACATGCCAACCAGTTATCCAATGCCAAATGGTCAGTCCTGGGAACACACACACACACACACACACACACACACACACACACACACACAAAAAAAAAAACAAACCATAAGACTGTATGTGTACACACACATATATTTATACATATACTTCATAACAAAGAAAAAAAACATGACTTTGAAAGAGAGAAAGAGGGAATATTTTTTCCTTTTTTTATTAGATATTTTCTTTATTTACATTTCAAATGTTATCCCCTTTCCTAGTTTCCCCTCTGAAAACCCCCTATCCCCTTCCACCTCCTCCTGCTCACCAACTCACCCATTCCTGCATCCTGGTCCTAGCATTCCTCTATACTGGGGCATAGAACTTTCACAGGACCAAGGGTCTCTCCTCCCATTGATGACCGACTAGGTCATCAAGAGGGAATATTGAGAAGGCTGGAGGGAAGGAAGGGGAAAGAGAAAATTATATAATCTCAAAATTTTAAAATATGTTTTTAAAAATTCAAATAATAATAATGAAGTGTTCATTTTCAGATTTTGGCTCCAAGATGATGAAAAAGGAAGAAACAACAGTAATGTCACAAAAGGCCATGGCCACGTGCATCCAATTTACTGTTTGAACTAGGCCCTGTTCATACCCAAGGATGGGTCCATTAAGAAGTTTATTGTTCAGAATTTTATAAAGGCTGGCACAAGAACAAATATCTTTGGTATTTGTGTGCTTCCCAAACTCTACATCGAACTCTATTATTGCTTGAGCTTACCTATTCTTAGGAAGGCCATCAGGGATTGAGTGCATGAAGCCTGCAAGGACCAAACATCTCCACCATGATTTAGCCCTGCTATCCACCAAAACCTATGTAAAGAGGTGGTTTCATAAGGATGGAAAAAATACATTGAAACCATAAAATGTAAAGTATACTTGCAGAGGCAGGCAGATTTCTGAGTTTGAGGCCAGCCTGGTCTACAAATTGAATTTCAGGACAGCCAGGGCTATACAGAGAAACCCTGTCTTGAAAAACCAAAATAATAATAATAATAATAATAATAATAATAATAATAATAATAATAAATTTCAACATCTATGTAAGCGAAACAAAATAACCTGCTTTATTTAATCGTAACTTCTTAGAGAGTTCTTTTGCAACATTAGCAGTATTTTTGAGTCTTTATTTGAGTCTATTAGTGTTTTTGAAACTTTCTATCTCTGCTCAGTTTCATTTCTACTCTCATATTTACTAAACTAACTTCTCTCTGTTGCCCATTTTAGTTGACCATTTACTGGCTCACATGTATCGCTTTTCATATCGCTTACCACTTTCATATCACATACCTCTTCCAAGTTATTCTTCACACACCAGCCAGAGAAGTTGTCAGGGTAATTTTGCCTTTCACTCAGTTCTCATAATGACTCTCCACTGAGCAGAAGGTCACACGCAGGCTCCTGATCCTCAGTTATAAGGTCATGGTTGTGCTGGTTTCTTATTGCTCCAGCTTCATTGCCAGTTGTTCTTTTTCTCATTATTGCTCCGGGCCATTTTGTATCTTTTAGTTTTTTTTTTTCTCTTTATTAGATATTTTCTTCATTTACATTTCAAGTGTTATCCAGAAATTTCTCCATACCCTCCCCCATCCTCACCCTGCTCCCCTACCCACCCCATCCCCCATAATGGCCCTGGCGTTCCCCTGTACTGGGGCATATAAAGTCTGGATGACCAAGGGGCCTCTCTTCCCAATGATGGCCAACTAGGCCATCTTCTTCCATATATGCAGCTAGAGACATGAGCACAGGGGGAACTAGTTAGTTCATGTTATTCTTCCACCTATAGGGTTGAAAACCCCTTCAGCTCCTTGGGTACTTTCTCTAGCTCCTTCCTTGGGAGTCCTGTGTTCCAACTAATAGCTGACTGNACACACACACACACACACACACACACACACACACACAATAAAATCTTAAAAGTGTTTTTCTATTTTTGGTTTGGTTTCATTTTTGTTGTTGATTTGAGAATTTCATACACATATTCAGTGTCCTACCTTCTGCTGCCCTTACTCCAGCTTCCTCCTCTACCACTCTATTCTCCTCCTAACTTCATATTTTCTATTTGTTTTTATTTACATGTCACTAAGACCAGTTAGTGCTACCTCTAGGTGCCTGGGTAAAGGACCACCTATGGGATAGTCTTGTTCTGTAGTCCAGATTGTCTTGGCCTCACAAATGCTCAAATGGCATGACTTATGCCATCATATCAAGCTGAATGTAGGTGTCATATACATTTTTTTCTGATAGTTAAAGATCTTTCTGATAATTGAGCATTTTTCCATATTTTTGATCACTTATATTTATTTTTTATTTGTTTTCAGTTAATTTCTACCATTGACTGCTTGGATTATTTTATATGTTTGGTGTTTGACTTTGTGTTGTGTACTCTGCATGTCAATTCTATCTGATGAATTTCTGGCAAAGATTTTTCTCATTCTGTCAGCTGTATCTTCATTCTGCTGCGCATTTCCTCCATGTGCAAAAAGCATTTAAGTTTAGGTAATTCCACTTAACAATTCTTCTTCTTCTTCTTCTTCTTCTTCTTCTTCTTCTTCTTCTTCTTCTTCTTCTTCTTCTTCTTCTTCTTCTTCTTCTTCTTCTTCTTCTTCTTCTTCCTCCTCTTCTTCTTCTTCCTCCTCTTCCTCCTCTTCCTCCTCTTTCTCCTCTTCCTCCTCTTCCTCCTCTTTCTCCTCTTCCTCCTCTTCCTCCTCTTCCTCCTCCTCTTCCTCTTCCTCTTCCTCCTCTTCCTCTTCCTCTTCCTCTTCCTCTTCCTCTTCCTCTTCCTCTTCCTCTTCCTCTTCCTCTTCTTCTTCTTCTTCTTCTTCTTCTTCTTCTTCTTCTTCTTCTTCTTCTTCTTTCTGATGTTTTTTTCTATTAAAAAGTCCTTGCCTATGCCTAGATGCTATTGTGTTTTCCTCTGGCAGATTTGAGGTTTCTGATGTTTACATTAAGGCTTCTTCGTTCTGTCCCATTAGTCTGTGTCTCTGTTTTGATTCCAGAACCATATTGTTTGAGTATCTGAATCTGTCATGTGGTTTGATGTTGGGAAATGTGATGGTTCTTCTCAAAATTGCTTTGTTTATTGAGGTATATTTTGTAACTATGTGTGAGTTTTAACATGATTTTCTATCTTCAGAACTACATTGCCTTGTCATGCTTAAAATTTTATATGGAATGTGTAGGTTACACTGATAGTATGAAGATTTAAAACCTGTTAATTCCTCTGATCCATGAAAACGTGACATCTCATTTTGTGTTTTTTTTTCCATCAACAATGGCTTATACGTTTCTTAGCTTTAGCTAAATTTAATCCTAATTTTACTCATTTTGTTTCTTTTACAGATGAGGCTGTTCTTTTGTTTGTTATAGTAAGTTGCTTTTGTTTGTTTTATATGTTTATTTTTATCTTACAACTTTAGTAAACTCATTATTTTCTGAAAGGTTTTAATGAAGTATTTGGTTTTGTTTGTTTTGTTTTGTTTTTGCAAATAAAATCATGCCATCTGCAAACAAAGCCAATTCCATGCTTTTTTTTCTGATTAGATGACAGTTATTTCTTTTCCCTAATAGCTTAGATTGGCACTTTCCGTCCTATGTTGAATGAAAGCAATGGGATTCAACATCCATTTCTTATTCCTGATCATTTACATTTGAGTATCATCGTAGTATAAATTTTTGAAGATGGTCTATTTTATGTTGAGAATATTTGCATTCATTCTTCAGTCCCTAAGTGTTATTTTTAAAACCCTAAATGGCAGTTGATTTTTTCCAAATGCTTTCAATATTTTGAGATGATTGTGTAATACTTATCCTCATTAGTGTGATTTATGTCCTGATTGATTATAGTATGTTAAACCATCCTTGTATCCCAGCCATAAATCTGTTTGGTAATCCTGGTTTATTATCCTTTTAAACCATTCTTGAATTACTCGATTGTTACAAGGCATTCGATTCCACTGTGAACCCCAAGATTGTGTTATTTACTGAAAAAAAAAAATTGTTCCTACTTGTGGTGTAGCTCAGCCCTTAACATACACCTTGAATCCCTCTGGCCAGAATACAAACACATCCTTAGTACACTCCTTTAGTCCAAAACAATGAAGTTAAAGTTCAGTTGTAGAAGGAAGCACCCGTGTTTGAAAGTGATGTCTAACTGAGTGGCAGACAACATGATGAATCAGAGAAAGATTTGACAGAACAGGATATGCCCAACTCTCATGAGAAGAGAGAGGAAAGGAAAGCTTCTTAAAGGGCAATGAAGGAAAAAAATGGAAGAAGTTTTATTGGGACAATTATAGTGAGACAGAGTGCAGAGAGCACAAGCTAGACACAGGGTGAAGACAGAATGAGCCAGAGAATGAGAAGATTAGAACATATTGACAAAGTTAGTTTGAGTCCAAGCTGAGCCATTCAGGAGAAACTGAGAGAAGCCAGATTTATCAATCAACCTGGAGGCCGTTTGAGGCCGAACAGCTGAGTTGAAACAGTCAATCAGAAAGAACAAGAAAAGGTAAGCTTATTCAGAAGCAAGTCTCAGAGGTTGAAAATACTCTAGCTGTAGGTAAGACTATATGGAGGCTAGAATCTTCCAGGACTAGGCCTACGTCAGCAGTCTATGACAGTAAGTCTCTGAGATGACGACTACTTCAGGAGAATAAAGGTTACATGAATACTTTTGTCACAGCTAGCTTATGTTTCTACTTTGCTTTGGCATCAGTGATACCTGACTCCAACAGTGAGTGTGGAAGGTCTTTCCTCTTCAGTTCTTTTTGGGAAGAGTGTGAAAGAGCATGGCATTACTTTTTTATTTGGTAACAATATTCTAGTGAAGACATCTAATTCAGGGCACTTCTTTTGGGGAAATCTCTTTTTATTCTTGAGTTTTCTGTGAGAATGTGTCTCCTAGAAACAACACGGAAGCTACACCTACAATACAGCAACAATATGGCTGCCTAAACAAGACTCAAACAATAATAGCACTAATTATCCCAGTTATAATTAACACAAATTTCTAGGTCTGTTACTGTCACTCTTAACACCGCCCCCACCCCTGGAGTTTCAGGCATCTTGTATGTAACTTGTCTTGCCTTTAAGATGTAGGTATCTAGCTCCAATACCTGTATTTGTAATCACTGAACACTTAAGAAAATGCCACCCCCAGTACCTCTAAAAGCATATATATGCTTCTCCAAATGGAATGTGTCCTATCACTCTCTGTTTATTTTTAGCATTCCTAAGGAAAGAATGGTAATTCTTCAGAAACTTTAGAAGGCATAGAGGCCATGGAGGAGTTGCTCTGCTCAAAGGATAGGCTGGCCCTAGCTGACTGAAAACTACAAGTGATGGTTCTCCATTCCCTAAAGTGTATTTATTAGCCAAAGGCTGGGTGTAGTTGGAGTGGTTTCTTTCAGATGTAGGACTGTTATACAAAAGGGCTCTACTTCAGCCTGGCTGAGCCTTTCTGGGCTGAGCTGTGATGTGAGATTGGTGCTATTCAAGTCTTTCTCTGGTTTCTTATTTCACATGTGTCAGATATACATCAAGACCATTAACTCCTTCCCACCTGTTTCTACCTGTTCTTCTGATCATCATGGTAATTAAAACACCTATTCTCCATTTAATGTCGTTTTGTTGCTAGAACCTCAGAGAATCTGAAATGGCTGATGTGCTGACTATACCATTCCAAAATAACTTGTACCACGCAGTCTTGTATGAGCAGGTCCAATCTCAGAAATCATTTTGTAGAGGCTTGTGGTGGAATAGGAGAGGTGTGTGAAAATTGCATCGATAGACTTAGATCCCTCAATTTGATTTCAGCTTGCTTATATTCTGGCCCTGGAATGTTATTTAAAGAATCAGAGCAGAAATCTTAGAATATTAGAGCCTAAGGAGGATTCTTTCTGTTTAAAATGGGATTTTCAAGTTCAGGATGTATTTCAGTTTCTAGGACAATTAAATCACTCAGAACATCATGTTTGCACACTCTGTCAGATGGGTAAGGTATTTTGAAGAAATATTTTAGAAAATTAGTGGGCTAAAACAGGCACATTTGGATTGATTCCATCTGTTTTCTGTGTTTCCAGACATATGCAGATGCACAGTTGGGGGGTTCTCACTGACAGGAGCAAAACTCAGAATAAGAAGTCAACTCTTTTATTTTTAATTATCACAATAACCCTAAAATTCACATTTCTATGATAAAATTATGCTAGCCTGAAGTGACAACAGGACTTGTGTGTGTGTGTGTGTGTGGGGGGGGTGTTTAAATGGAAAAAGCAATGAAGATTTGTGTCTATCTGTGATCCATTATATCTTAAGATATTTAATAAATACCTGTTGATCAAAAGCCAGAATACTATGTTCAGGAGAATTTTAATTTTGAGTGAATACAAACACACTCTTTAGCACTTTAATTGATGTGTGTGTGTGTGTGTGTGTGTGTGTGTGTGTGAGTGTGTGTAAAAAGACAGAATTGGTCCTAACATTTTGTAACTGTTTGATCTTCTCTGAGGTCTGTTTTTTGGTTGCAGGCTTTTATAGAAACAATTAAACAATGCCGTCGTTTGAATATTTGCATCCCTCCAAAACCAGGTGCTGTTGTTAACAGGTAAGTCATTTCAGAACTGATTAAATCATGCAACCATAGACTCTATCAATAAAGCAAAGACCTTTATTTTAAAAGGCCATCAAGGCTTCTCTGTCTCTTTGCTTTCCTCCACCTGTATACAAGAAGTAGTGATTGTCTTCTCTTCCACCACGTGAAGACAGAAGAAGACATCATTATCTTGGAAGCAGAAGTGGCTGTCACTAGACACTGAATCAGCTGGTCCCTTGATTTGTATTTCTAAGTCTCTGAAACCATAACATTTTCATACATGACTTTGATGGGCATTTTTTTCTTAAGCACCAGAGATAGAAAAAGACAAAAGATGAGATGCATATGAAGCTGAACAGTATTTTTTATTTTTTAAAGAAGAGCTTTGGTATTTCTTAAATACCAAACATCTCTTCATGCGATTGCAATGGCTTTTCCTACAATTAAAGAAATCCACAGGAATGTGTAAAGACTTTATGAAAAGACCCGAAACTCAGTAGAAATTCTCTCTCAATGCAAGCCATGCCGGGTACTCTATCAAATGGTATTACAGTGAAATTCAAGAACACACAAAGAGGACATGTTGCATTTATTCCCTTATTAAAACAATGAATTCATGAGACATTTTTTTTCTTGTACTTTTGGGAATTAAACCTGGGGCTTTGTTCACATTAGGCAGGTTTTCTCCCATTGAACTACAGCCTCAGCCTGTGAGTATTTATTTATTTATTTATTTATTTATTTATTTATATCCCAAGAGCTTTCACTCCTCCAACATCTATCTCATTATGTAGTGCAGGCTAGCTAGTCTTGGATACCCAGTCTAATCCAGGCTGGCCTCCAGTTTAGTATCTTCATGACTTTGTCTATTCAGTGCTGGAATTTTATGCATGATTATAAGCATGTGCTACTATGCCTAGCTTAAAACTATTTTATTATGATGAACATATCTCAATAGTGCCCTCCAGGAGGTATAGCTCAGGAAAATGTATAAGCCCCAGGGTATAAGTTGTAAAGCTCAGTGATAATTCCAGAAGCTAATTCCAGGCATATATGAAGTGTATTTGTGTTTTAATAAGATTTATGCTGTTTTTAGTCACTTCCTGGTACAATACATTTGGAAGCTTTTCTTCTGAAAAGTTTTAGTTTTTTTCCTCAGAATTAATAATCATTGCATCATTTGAGTTTGTGAAAAGTTTGTACCATACAAATCTCTCTCTCTCTCTCTCTCTCTCTCTCTCTCTCTCTCTCTCTCTCTCTCCCTCTCTCTCTCATACACAAATACACAAATAGACACACACACAGAGGCACAAGTGAACACAGGTGCATGTATGTATTTAAAAAGAAAATAATATGAATTGGCTTGGGATTTAGCTTGTAGAATCAAACTGCCTGACTTCAGTTTTAGCTTTGCCACTTGGATGTGATTCTTTCTGTATTTTTTCACTCACAGTTGTAAATTAGGATAGTAATGAGTCCTCATTGTGCTACTGCATGGTTACATGGGTTGTGATAGGGCTTAGAGAGTTCCAGGCACAAAGTAGGCAGGACTAGTCATCACCAGGAAATAAAACCAATCTATTCTCAAACTCAGTCCCACAAGAGAGTCTACCTTGCTACGTGGAGACATGGCATGATTTCATAACTGGACCTTAATATAGAAATTCCCTGAAGGCTGAATGCATAGCTCTTTGTAGGAATTTCAGAAGCCAGTGTTCTTTTGAATTTGTATTCACTATTGCCACAATGTGTTTCTTTCTTTTTTTTTTTTTTTAAACTTCCTCTGGCTAGAGTCACTAGACTGTGACTCAAATTAAATTATAACTTTAAAAGTGGATTTCCTCAAGTTACTTGTGCTCCATATAGTGAGGCCCTCAGATTCTTGCTGCAATTATTTGACATTTTCTCCTACTCTTTTTCTTGAGAAATTATGGTCCATTTATGCCACTTCCTTTATATGTGATACTGATACAACATAATAGAAACAAGACAGAACACTTATGACAAGATCTATTATAAACATAGCTCATATAGAAAAGCATATGTCAAAAATTAAGTAACACGGAAGAGCATGCCTTTCTAACAGGTAAGTCGGCCAGTGGAGTTCACCTTGCTGGTCAGCTCTCTCTGTTGATGGGTCCTGTAACTAACTGCTTGGTTTTCCAAAGGAGCCATTTACCCTTGGGTCGGGCAGAGTTCTCTTTTGCAGCTGAATATTTTACAATGGCTTGCAAAACCAGTGAACTGTTAACACTTAAGCTAGATGAAACCTCATGGTCAGGTTGAGTGACAGGTTGGACAAAGTATTTGAAATGTGCTGAACATTCAAATACCATTAAGAGGAGGCACCAACAACAGAACAGATTGCAACATCTGTTCTTCTCTCTTCATTCGTGGCAGATGAACCATATCATAAGGATCAAGTCACACTGGTAGTAGAGACATGCTATAGATTACCTATATCTATTCCCAACTTCTCTATAAGATAGCAGAATGCTCTAATATGAATAAAATGGAAAATGATATTACCAAAATAGGTTATATGTTAAGTATCTTTATTAGACTCTGCTTAATAGGTACTTGTTTGTGTTAATAAAAATCTAGAGGAACTGTCATTATTCCTCTTATTATGTATCTAAAGGTCCTTTGCAGAGAAGTAGCATGATCATGGGCACTCAAAGTTCATTGTCTTTCCACTACACAGCATGTTGCCTGGAAACTTTTTATTCCTGCTTTCAGTGTTCCATTGGCAGGACTGACGGCATGCCTAGGCTCAGATTTCTTGGACTCCATTTCCTCTGTCTACCAGCTTTCTCTCTTTTATTCTGATTGAGCCATAAATTAAGTATGTATATCAGATCTGAATGTAACCCCATAGAGAGAACCCAGAGTGCTTCTTATGTGCACTCTCTGTATTGCTTGGTTAAATCTCAGCCTTGTAAGTTCAGAATGTGATGTTTGGGAAATAATGAGAATGTCTCCATTTCTCATGCCATGCCGGGCTTATGTCAGCCACATTGATGAACAGTAGTAGACAGTTTCATTTGAAGTAAGATGTCAACTCAGTAAGATCCTAAACTGACATCCTTTGGACAGACAATGCTTTCTACCTAGGAGACATGTATCTTAAGAAGACCCATTTTAATTACAAAATAATTCCTGGTAGTCACCGTGATTAGAAAACAAGTGTATAGTAATTTCCGGAATAGCGAGAACACCTCTTGAATTAACACAGATCATTCATTTTGAATGTGCATACGTGGGACATGGATGCAGCAAACCACATCCGTAGCCCTGAAGCAAAGTCATTTTATTTCTTTATTCTTCACCTTGTCTTGTATGTATAAGCGTTCTTAACAATTTGTTTTCCAATTGTATAATTATTTAAATATTTCTCATTACAAGGGCAATTTGTATAATTTGGCTTGACTTTATATAAACCTAAGTTAAAAATTCTGGCAACAATCTTAGTTTTCATATTTGGAAATAAATGTTTTTGAGACTGAAGCCATATACAGCAGTTACTTTAAAGGAAAAAAAAAACAGAGTACATAAATGTAAACAGAGATGATTGGAAACTTATATAAATAAACTTTACTGTCATATTATGTAGGTCATTATAATATGGAGAGTTGATAATTATGAACTTTTACATAGTAAAAGGAGATAGTTATTTTCTGAAAATATAAGAAATGCACTTAATGGCTGTCCACAGAATGGCATCCAGAGACACCTATGATAGACTTATAGTCCTCAACTCATTTTCTTACCATCTGTTAGTTAGACTTTGAAACTTATTCATTTGAGTCTTAGCATTTTTCATTACAAATTTTCCATCTAGCATGAGATATACCTGGGATGTAATGGACCACATTTACTAAGTTGTATCATAAAGCAAAATACAGATGTAATTTCAACGTCTGGAACGTTTCTAGAACATCTTAATTTCCATTCTATAGCATAAAATGTATACTTTATTGCTTATATGAGTGAGAATCTTATATATGGATAGTGGATTCTAATTGAAAGTCTAGGTTTACATATTAGTTTTGTTGATAACAACAGTTATTACTTTTCTTGTCACTGCCTCATTAATAAAGCACTTTAGAGAGTAAGCCACAAATAATGTTCTCTAAATTTCAGAGTGCAGAGAGATGTAGGACTTGGGTCCTAGCAAAGGGTGTTAGAAGCAGCTTTGCACCTGCCTAATTACTATCTAGCTGACTACTGATTTGAGGCAAATGGATAGTTGAATCTTGCCCGTGGGGTGCTGTGATTGAAATCAAGCTTCTACATTAATTATTCCCTGAATTTAGACTAAAGATCATTTTTTTTTTGCCCATTAAATTGACCCTTACAGGGAAAAAAATTGAATGACTGATTTCTAGTCATGAAAAACAGGATTTGTGTGTCTATTTCAAGAGATTAGAATTGTTTAGAGTGATTTTTCTCCACAGAGCCACATCCAGTATCCTTTTTTTCTTTTTAGGAGTTTGTGGATTGATTGCTTACACACAGGCAGGGTTTAGAAGATTGTTAGTTATTGATTTAAGAGTCTCAAGCTTTATAGATCCAAGAAATAGTTTTCCTTTCTCCTTAAATAGACATACACCACTGAGCTTAATCTATCCCCCGAGTTCAGGATATCATTTGAATTTCTCAGGAAAAATGGCTAACAGCTTTGAGTAGTCTGGTAGGTGTCACCATCAATATGACTGTTAGTTAATATACTAAAGCTCTGTTACCAGAAAGTAGAAGCAGACTCTTTGGTGCAGGGTCTATGTGCCCAACAGATTTGAGATTGAAAGAACTCTCATCCCTCGACATTGTGGACACACTTGGGTTAAATTTCCTCTGTGGGCTGGGTTAGGACGTTTTTAGGGCACAGTTTATAGAGAACTCTTTGCTCAAGAAATCATTGTTCTAGTTTATTACTCGCTATAGCTACATAATACAGTTCTACAGTCTCATTTGCCCTTAGAGACCCTATTCTTTGATTTGTTTTCCTTATTTCCAATTCGTTCTAAGACACTGGTGTGTGTGTGTGTGTGTGTGTGTGTGTGTGTGTGTGTGTGTGTGTGTGTTATTTAACTCTGCCATTTCTTCACTACCTCTGATAGGAGCAGGTGAAGAGAATGAACTTGCATGGATGATGGCATTCATATGTATGGCAGTCAAGCTGTCCACATGCTCTGCAGAATTGGTAAATAGGGATTGTGGTGGTTTGAATGGAAAAAAAATTCTCCATATTCTCCAGTATTTGAACACTTGGTCACCAATTAATGGTTTGGTTTGGGTAAGTTTAGGATATGTGGCCTTGCTGGAGGAAGTACACCAACGGGAGTGGCCTTTGGGAGTGAAAACTCCTCCCACTGCAATTTCTCTCTGCATCTCTGTCTCTCTGCTTTGTCTCTCCCTGTCTCTCCCTGTCTCTCTCTGTCTCTCTCTGTCTCTGTCTCTCTCTGTCTCTGTCTCTGTCTCTCTCTCTTTCTCTCTCTCTCTCTCTCTCTCTCTCTGTCTCTGTCTTTCTCAATATCTGCCTGTCTCTCTTCTTCCTTCCTTCTTTCCTTTCTCCCTCTTTGCTTCTGTTCCTATGTCTGCTCTGCCATCATGGACACTTAGCCTCTGTATCTGGGAACTAAAATAAGATTTTTTTCTTCCTCAAGTTCCCTTTCATCATAGTGTTTTTATCACAGCAACAGAAAAGTATCTAAACTAGTGGTGTTAACATAAGTCATATATATATATATATATATATATATATATATCAGAATGCTTCCTCTACCCTGAAGTCTCGAAGGAATGAAGGATGGCTTTAGGAAAGTACTTGAGCTTCAGAACTTTGAAAAATATATCCCCAGTGTTCATCATTAGTATATCTCTATTCTCTTTTGTTCTTAGATTATGAAATAAGAGATGCTCGTGGTCATAGATTCACTGTTTCTGTGTTTCCTTGTTTTGCTAAGTGCATCAAATCTAAAGCTTAAAGACATGAACAAGTTCATGCATTATTTTAGATACTGCATAGTCTCTCTTGCTTGTTATAAAAATTTACATTCTTAAAGGATAGAATTAATATTATTGTTTAGAAAAAATGGCAAGGAAGGACATCAAAATTAGGTTCACTGAGAAAGAAGGATTAAAAACCAAGTGTATTTGTCTTTGAAAATAATCGATCATTGCCTGTGCCAGTGATCTATAAAAGATTGGCCTCAGAACTTACTACAGGGACCCTATCCTTCCCTCTACAAATTGCTAAGTTCCGCCAAAGCAAAGACACTATTCCCCACTGAGGCCTAAATAAATGACAGGGTTGAAGTGGTGAAAAACAAATTCCTTCTTTGAGTTACTTGAGCAAAAATCTGTTTGAACAGAAATCACATATTTCTATCCCTGTGACAGAAGCTTACCAACTTTTACAATGATCTGTTCATTTGAGTAGTAACTTGGTCAATTCATCATAGGAAAGAATATTAGGGATTCTAGTGGTTTCCACATCCTCATGCAACAGCGAAAAACATCTGGAATGGAAACTGCTTGGCCTCTTTTACCCCCAAACCCTTATCTGGGTTATTCCAATCTATATACTTTATATACATACATATTAAGCATTTTCTGGTAACCAGGGAAGTTTATTTATGCACTTTATTTTTGCTGCATGTCTATGAGAATGGAATAAAGTAAACATTGATCTACATAATCATATACATAGATTAGGGGAAACTTCCTGAAACAGTGCAAATTAGATCATTAAAAAATAGCAAAATTGTACTTAATGGCTTATTTGCTGAAAGTAGGTGTTTTAATTATTCTAGAGAGTTTGAATTCATGAATAAGTTATTAGCCACTTAGAGCCTACTTTTTCCTGTCTTCCTTTTCCTGTTCACAATCCTGGTGAGACTCTGATCAAGGTCTCCTGTGCTTCATCTGAACCCTTACTGGAGAAGTCTGAGATGACGCAGCCAACTGGAGTAGATGGAATTGTCACAGCTCCCCATGAGGGGGAACTTTTTAAAGAAATAAAGGATGGAAATTGCAGGACCTGGAAGCAAGGTTTTATTTTCAATTTTGAGCAGTAGAGGTATCATGCATTAATACTCAATTGCAGCCAGAACTATAGATGTGTTTCATTTCTCTTCTTTGCTTCTGGAATACAAAGGAAAGAACGTTGGCTAGAAAACTTAGTCTTGCCTTCAAACTTGAACAGATTCCCCATGACTGTACAGCTTCACACAGGTGACTTATCTGAACATGATTGGTCCAATCATGGTCGATACTGTCTCTCTGGGTTCCATCTACCTGACTCATCTGTCACCAAATTGCCTGGCTTCTATATCTACAATGTATATTCTCCTGTCCCTGTGGCATGGCAGTTTCCTTCTTTACATTTTATCTCATTGTCTCATAGTTATTCTTCAGGTCCCAATATCATGTTTTCATGTTAATGCCCACCATCTAAATAAGGCTCGGCTGCATCACTGTTAAGAGTTAACCACTCGAGATGTGCCACCGTATTCATGTGAGTTTAATTTCATGGTTCTTTCCTTATTGTCTGGCTGGGATAGACACGATGTTTCATTACAGCTGGGAGTATTTCTAGTACACTCTGAATGCTCAGTAAATATTTGAGAAACTGATGGATGAATAAATTAGATGTAGGGATCATGGTAAAATAAATAAACTACAAGACCTTAACTGTCTAAAGCAATGTGAGACAAAGGAATTTCCCTTGTCTCGTTCCCATCTGAAGCATGTCCAGAAGTGGATTTTGTTTTTCATAGTACAATCTCATAGTACATCATTCTTCATGCACTCAGACTTAGAAAAAGTGTAGAAACAAAAGGAATCTTCCATTTTTAAAGTTTGAATTTTGGCGTATGAAGCAATGATTTACTCTAGGTATTTCCACCCATCCTTCATTTCTGTTGATCTTGCTCTGCCTTCTCTCTGGCTTCACTCATATTATTCCTGAATTCCCCACCCCACCTTTGGGTCCCATGTTTTTGAAACCTTCCCTCCCCTGAATTTTCTTAAAACCTCTTTTTCTCCCTCTCTTAGTCACTCTCTAGTTTAATGGCGTACCTACATCCATTACCACATAAACACAAACTTATTGTAATGAGAAGCTAAGATCTGCATATGAGAGTGAGCCCAAGCCACCCCCTTTTTGCACAATATTTTTCAGATACATCCCTTTTCCTGCAAATTTTGTAATTTTTGTTTTCCTTATAGCTGAATACAATTCCAGTACATACATGCACACTTGCATTATCTATTTACCAGCAGATGAACATCTAGGCCAATTCCATTAGCTAGATACTAGGGCGGCAACAAACATGGGTGTATAAGTATCTCTCTAGTCAGATAAGATTTTTGATGTATTTGGATTAATTTTTGTGCATGATAAGAGGACCTAAATTTCTGGATTTGTGCCAGAACCAGAGCAATGCTAGTATAACAGTGATTGTTGCCAAACTCCTGGCAGTAATCTTTTCAATGTCTGTAGTATTTTATATTTCCAGACAAGTTTTGTGCTAGTCAAAAATGTCAACAAACACAATTCCTAAAGTCGTATTCAAGTAAGTAATAAAGACAACTTCATTTATGAGAATCTAAGAATACATGGACTCAGACCAACAGACTACGTTTAAAGATAGATATGACTACATTGTCACCAAGAAACCCACTAGCTGACAAAGATCCATAAACTGTGAGCCAAAGCTTGGAAACTGAGCTGCTGAGTGAATGGAAGATGGCACAGTGACTTTTATATCTTATAAAGTTGACTTCAAATCAAAACAAGTAAAAGATAAAGAATGCTATTACATCAAAATTAACATTTCATCATGGAGATACAACAGTTATAATTACTTAAGAATTACGTCTTAAAGGATAAAAGACCCAATAGGTCTGATTCAATAAGGGTCAGAAGCCTCAACACTCCACTCTCATACATAGATATGTCTTCTGAACCGAAATCAGTAAAGAAATTTGTAAATAAAGGGTAGCATGCATCAAGTAGATTTAACATCCATATGCAGAATGTTCCACACAAGAAACAGGAGCGTATATATTCCTCTCAGCAGCCTGTGAAACTTTTCTTCTGTAGTTAATACCATAATGTAACATAAAGCATCCTTAATAAAGACGGAACATTGAAATAATTTCTTTATAGCATCAGTCTAAAGTGGAAGAAAAGTAGACATAACAGCAAGAGAAGACTCAGAAATTAAGCAAATTGAGAAGGAAGAGGACGTTTTGAATGATCAATGTGTCACTGAAGGTATAAGGAGGGAATTAAAAATTCTGTAATAAAATGAAAACAACACTTGGTTGGCTTTTTGACCAAACTTGTTTGATACAAATCTAGACATATATGGGAAGTCATGGTAGAGAAAAGGCATCATAAGATTGGCCTATAATCAAGTTTGTGCAGAATCGTCTTTATTAATGATTGGTGTGAGACCCTGGCTTACTAGAGAAGTTTCATTCATGGGCAGGTGGCCCAGCACTGTATAAGAAGAGAGGCTAAGAAAGCCAGAAGGAGCAAGAGGGTAAGCAGCATCCTTCATGGCCTCTGCATCAGCTCTTGCCACGAGTTCCTGCCTTGATTTACTTCTAGGGTAGATTGTGACTTGGACATGTAAGATGAAACAAACCATTGCATCCCATAAGTTGCTTTATTTTGTCATGGTGTTTTATCACAGCATTGAAACTCCAAGACACACAGTATA
The DNA here is from genome assembly GCA_902729485.2 of Mus minutoides. Lineage (NCBI taxonomy): Eukaryota > Metazoa > Chordata > Mammalia > Rodentia > Muridae > Mus > Mus minutoides. The sequence goes on along the minus strand of LR750913.1, from coordinate 214,605 downwards.
TTCCAGAAGAATAACTTGAAAACAACCAGAACAGTTCTGTGAGGAAAGTTTTTAGTTATAAGTGCTCAGTTTAAACCATCAGCAAGATCCTAAATTACCAAATAATACACAATGGTCAAAAAATAAAAAAATAAAAAAAACCAAACAACAACTAAACCAAATTTAAATGCAATCAATGGTAAGAATTAGTAACGCTTAAGACAAAAATCAATGAAATAGATATCTAAAAGAAAAAATACATAAAATCAAAATATTGATCCTTTAAAAAGATTAACAAGATTGACAAACCTTTAGCTTAAAAAAAAAAAAACAAAGAAAGAGAAAGGACTCTAACAAAATTTGAGCTAAAGTGGGGGCTATTATATAACTCAACAGTCTGGTGAGTTGCAGAAAATCACTAGGGAATACTTAAGAAAACCGTGTTCCACAAACTGGAAAGCAATCATAACAAATGGGTACATTTCTAAAAGCACATAACCTACAAGCAATTTAAACAAACCTTTAACTGGTAATGAAATTAAAGCAATAATCAAGTCAAGTTTTCCCATGAAGAAAAGGCCAGGTTTGGGAAGATCCAACGATGAATTCTACTAATATTTAAAGGAAAAGCTGTAAGTGTACCTTACACTGTTTCACAAAAATTAAATGAACTTGCCCAGTTTCCATTGTAGTTACCATAGATAAATACCCTAGGGGGAAGGTTTGGAGAAAGGCATCTCTTTAATCTCACTGTTTCAGTGAGAGCACAGCATAGCAGGGAAGTCAGAGAAGCAGGAACTTGTTGAGGAAGTGGTCACTGTATATCCACAGTTAAGAGCAGACAAGAATACGTTAATGCATGTACATTAGGGCTCAGGTTAATTTCTTTACTCTTATCCAGTTCAAGATACTCTGCCTAGGAAACAGTGACACCAACAGTTGGCAAGTCTTTCCACTTCAACTAATATAATTAGGATAATATCTACACACTTGGATGTAGACTAATCTGATTTCTTTAAAATTGTCTAAATCATCCCTGGAGAGTGGTAAAAAACTTAAAATTATAGACTGGAAAGTTTTAGAATAAAATCACTGTTATGTTATCTTTTTCCATTTATGTTCTCGATTATGTTAAATATTTGGCATTTATATTTTATTATTTAAAAGGATTTTGAAATTTAAATATATTTTGATATTTTTCCCTTCCTCCAAATCCTTCCAGAACTTTTCCAAATTCTTATGTAACTTTTTCTTTCTCAAAATACATACAAAAAACCTGAATGCAACAACAAAACCTCCCCCAACCAAAGAAAACAAAGTACACAAATGAAAGAAAAAAAAAAACTGCGGAGTCCATTATATGTTCACCAGCTACTTCTAAACACGAGACTTTATCTTGGAGTGGTTTATATACCCTCTCTTGCAGAAAATAGATTTTCTGACAGTTCAGTTGTTACCTTTCATCCCAGTGGCTAGGTTTTCATTTATTTATTTGTTGGTTTACTTTTTAAAATTTGAAAAGTAAAAAAACTAATAAGATAAAACTAACAATATCACATTGAAGCTAGACAAAACAAACCAACAGAGGGAAAAGAGCCCAAGCAAGAGCTCAAGAATCTTACATTCAGGAATCCCATAAAATCATGAAACCAGAAGGCATAACATAAACACAGAGGACCTGTCGCAAACCTGCTCAGGCCCTGTGGTTGATGTTTTAGTCTCTGTGAGTTCACATGAGCTTTGCTCATGATGATTTAAAGGGCTTTGTAGTCTTGGTTTTGTCTATTACCGCTGACTCTTACACTCAAACTTATCTTCTGCAGGGTTCTCTGAGCTCAGAGGGGAAGAATTTAATGGAGACATCCGGTTTAGGGCTGAGTGTTCCAAGGTCTCTCACTCTGCATAATGTCTGGCTATCGGACCCTGTATTTGTTACCATCTGATGAAAGAGGAAGATTCTGACTGAACAAGTCACAGATCAATGATTTCAGTAGATTATAATTTGGAGTCATTTTTATTAGTACATTTCTCCCTTTTTAGGCCAGTATTATTGTTTTAATGCTAGGTCCCTGGGCTATCTAGTGTCAGATTCTTGGTCACCCAAGAATTACTGGCAATAGATTCCATCTTGTGGAATGGGTCTTGAGTCAAATCAATTATTGTTTTGTTACTCCCACAAGGTTTACTTATACATCTTGCAGGCAAGACACCATTATAAAGGATTTGTGTTTGTTTTGGTGTTTACATTTCTCTTTTGAGAGCATGTAAAGTAGTTTCATTAACTGTTACTGTATAATAAAAATGTATTACCAAACTTCAACCCTTTCTAGGAGAACATTAATTTTAGATTTGGGGGGGGGGCATTATATGATTTGCCTCCATTTCTAAGATACTGAAAAAAATAAAATATTGAACTTTTATTTTAAAGAAAATAAATTCTGTGTCATGTTGCAATGCTTATTAAGATGCTACTTTTGCCTTTACTGATACTGGGTAGTCGTTATTATCAAATGCCCAAACGTTCATCTCCTTGTTCAGTGCCAACCTTTAGTGAGCCACTGCACACAGAACACTTTTTCCCTATGTACAAGCGGCAAGACTGGGAACATTTTAGACATGTAAACTTCTTTAGCCATTTGTTCGTTGTTCAGCCTGCCTCTCCTCATCTGATAACTGACTGGGAAAAGCCAAGACTTAGGATATATGTTGCAAAAGAAAAAAAAAATATTTAGCTCTGTGCTTGTAAAAAAAAAAAAAAAAACAAACCTCTAATAAAGAGACAAAATAAAGGACACTTTTACAGATAAATACTTTGGCTATACCCCACATTAATACAACTCAAGGTTGACAACAAGAAACATAACCTCTCCCTGAGTTTTTATAGCTACTTCAATTATTTCCGCTTTCAGAAGGGCTGAGTACTGATTTACCCTAGCTTCAGCTTGGCCTCTAAATTACTGCAGAATGACCGGTGATTGTCCCTTCCTGACGCTGTCAGACAGCAGGTAGCCCTTCTGCTCTGGCCAAAGAATCTTCAGAATGGCCCCACTGTTCTCAGTTAGCTGCCATTCCATCTTGTGGGGAGGCTCAGACTGGACTGCCTTGGCCCAGTGCTTCAGTAGCGGGGCTTTTATTGATGATTACATAGCAAACTGATGAGAGAAGAACTTTGGTATCAGGAAGGTTTAGTCCTCAGTATAAGTTCTAAGCAATAGGGCAGGTGTCAAGAGTTGCTCAGAGCTTTTTATTCCATATGCTGGCATAACTCATAGCATTTAAGATCCAAGATATTCAAATCCCAGAATGCTTTCCACTCTGAATAGAACAAAGTTGCCACAAAAACCTGGAACTATGTAACAATTCAACAAACTCAAGTATAAAAACATATTTTCATAGCTACTTATGCTAATAATTATTCTATTTATGGCAAAGCCATATGGAGAAGGAAAAGGAATACAGGGGATGTTGAAATATAATTTTATTTATATTTTATATTTTAACTTTTATTACATCATACACATCACAAATGCAGTTTAAAATATTTTCTAAATGCCATGTTTGATAAGTATAGTTTTTCCTACCCTTATTTATAAATTACATTTACTAGCTTCACTAAGATTTTATGAAGCATTAGAAGAAAGCTTATATATTAATTGCCATTTACTATTGGTATGGCAAAGAAAATAATTGACCAACTGGAGGAAATTATATTTAGGGGACAACAGAAGGTCCCTAACTAACCCATCGGTGGTCATCATTATCATCATCATCATCATCACCATCACCATCATCATTATCATCAGCATCAGCATCAGCATCATCAGGCAGCCGTTTTTTAAACAGGCCATCTGAGCATGGCATGGCACAGCACTTTGCAAGGTTAATGAGACAGTGTCAAGGACTGCCACTCCAACATTTCTATTCATGCTAGACACTTTCCAGCAACACCGGCACTTACACAGAAGGGCTGATGACTTCCATGGTAAGTACAGGGTTACAACATGATTTTCAGAGATGGTCATTCTGAATTGATTAAATAAAGCTACATTATACACTTCTTTGTGATGTCCTTTAAGCAAAATAATCTTATCAGGTGGTTAAGAGAGTGTTTTACTGTTCTGTGGTTCTGACATACTTATAGTCTTTCATACATAATTTTTTTCTTGAGGTATGAGCATTATCATAGAACAATTACTCCAAACAACTAAAGCTTAGTCCTTTCTTTCTTTCTTTCTTTCTTTCTTTCTTTCTTTCTTTCTTTCTTTCTTTCTTTCTTTCTTTCTTTCTTTCTTTCCTTCCTTCCTTCCTTCCTTCCTTCCTTCCTTCCTTCCTTTCTCGCTTTCTTTCTTTTATACTAGATATTGACATAGGGATCTGAACATGCTAGAAAAGCATTTACCACTGAGCTAAATAACCCACCCAATATCTCTTAATAAATTAGTTTTTGTGCTTGGAGGAAATATAAAAATTCTTGAATTATAATATAGAATATTTTTTCTATATTCAACTTGCTCACTAAGAATGGATATATTTTTCCTCCATTAAAATTTCTATTATTGATTCATGAGCACCAAGTAACAGGAATAATGATTCCTGTTGCTGATCTAGCATTCATAATTTTCTCTCTAATAGGTGTGATGCTTAGTTCGCCTTTTAAAAATCTTCAGATTGTGGAGGGAAGGTTAGAAATTTAAATTTGTATATGGTAAGGCTTATGATGTGAAAGAGTATCACTTTTTGGTATTGGTATCCATGACCACCAACAAAGCCTCCTGTGAAGAGTGGGAGATAGAAGTGATCAAGTCAGAAGGATCAAGGTCACCTCAAGAAGACCCACAGAATCAAGTATCCTGGGACCATAGAGGTTCACAGTGCCTGGGCCACCAGCCAGGGAGTATGCAGGGGCTGGACCCGACCCCTTACACATTTGTAGTAAATGTGCAGCATGGTCTTCATGTGGGCCCATTTAACAAGTAGAGCAGGGCCTGTTTCAGTCTCTGTTCCCTGCCTTCGGATCCCCTTCCCACTACCTGGACTGTCAGGATGGATCTCAGTGGAAGAGGATGTGCCTAGTCCTGCTGGGACTAGATGTCCCAGGGTGGGATGGCACAGAAGGTGAGGAGAAGGGGAGAGGAGCAATGAGGGAGACATTTATAAGGGTGCAACTGGGAAGAGAGAAGGGAGGGGGCTGTGACTGGTATGTAAAGTGAACAAAAAACATTTACAAAATGATATAAGCTGATCCTTATTCTTTTGTGAAAATTGGTGCTCTTATTTCTTTCTATTAAGCTCATTTGCTGTCCATGAAAATGTGTCTGTAAACCTAGCACTTGAAAGGCAGAAGGAGGTGCCTTTCTGTGAGTTCAATGGTAGTCTGGTCTATACAGCAATTTCCAAAGCTAGCCAGTGCTATAAAGTGAGATCCAAGGCAGCAAACAAGTAAACAAAAAAGTGAGTTGAACCCCAACTCACTTGGCTCTTTTCATAGGCTTATAAAAGAACGACATAGAAGTGTCATTCTTTAAATTGAAGGCAAACATTCAAACTGTGGTGTCATTAACTGTGCAATTTCCACTTTAAGCTTTTTCTACTAGAGATGTTTTCTTTAGGATACTGACTCTGAAGCAAGGTAGCTAGAACCTTAGTCTACAAGTAGAGTTTAGTTACCATGGCAACAACGTCTATTTACAAATTTTGACTATCATCTCATGCTTTGAGTCTCATTACATACTTGTTGATGTTGATGTTGAGGGTTTGCTGAACTACAAAAACAACTATAACAGCGAATGTTATTGTGATACTACTCTCTTATAAAACTCCTAGGATGTGAAACCAGAATGTGTGGCAGGACTCGACTGCATGCTACTTGATGCTTTTACTGAAACAAAGTGATATACATCATCCAGTGCTTTGGTTTTATTAAGTCCATAGCCTTTTTCAGAGGTGAGGATACAGTACAAATGAAAAGAACAATTTTTATTCTGTGGTACCTCAAACCCTTGGCCAAGCTACTCTGCTACTCTGACTTAATACGCTACCGGAATCATTGATAAAATCCCGAATCAGTCATGTGGAGAGGCTTCCACACAGATATTTGCAAGGGATAACAGGTCATTTTTCACAGCAGAGACAGTCAGATGGACTTAAGCCTGAAGAAAATGTGGTTTTATGAAGAATCTTCAAGCAGTAAAAAAATTTCCATTAACCACACAGGAGAGAAAACCATTACTATGCTGACATCTCAGCAGTATGATATAAAACAATGTCCTGATCAAAGATGAAAACAAATCTATAAATCCAGCGTGTGCTTGTGGAGAGCACATCCACAATGTCATTAGATGTGACTTCAAATTTCAGACAACTTAAACACCTCAATGGTGATCAACCTCAATAAGATTGTGAAATGCAACACTTGGCCCTATAAAAATAGTTGCCCTGATTTTCTTGAGATGTTTTATTAACTTAACCTATAAATCTCATGTGCTGTCAAGACAAAAACAATAACACCCGGGACTCTGGCTATTCTAAGAGTGTTGGTGGACTATCTGCAAAGTTCAAAGAGAATACATCATTTTACTATCTATTTTGTGTCATAGATTGTGTTAGGCATACTGGACAAAAAAACAAAGGCTATAAGAAGTGAGTAATTTGGAGGTTATATTTCTAAGCCTAGCGGAAGTAGTGAACCTTAAAACTTATAGTGCCTGACAAGTTTTAATTTTCTGACAGTCTGATTTTGACAATTGAAATGTGTTGGGTTATGCATTAAAAAGATTGTCTTCTTGATTGAAATGACCCCACATATTCTATCAGATTAATATGGACTAAGGCTAGGCTTCAATAAAAACCAAAACCAACAGAAAACCCACATACCCATGGAAACTGAACAACTCTCTACTCAATGATAAGTTAGTCAGGGATAAAATAAAGAAATTAAAGACTTCCTGGAATTCAATGAAAATGATGACACAGCATACCCTAACTTATGGGACACAATGAAAGCAGTGCTAAGAGGAAAATTCATACCACTCAGTGCTCTCATTAAGAAATTGGAGAGAGCCTACACAAGTAACCTAACTGCACCCCTGAAAACCCCAGATAAAACAGAAACAGACATACCCAGGAGGCAGGAAATAGTCAAACTCAGGGTGGAAATCAACCAAATAGAAACAGTACGATACAAAGAATCAACAAAACCAAAAGCTGTTTCTTTGAGAAAATCAACAAGATAGACAAACCCATAGCCAAACTAACTAAAGAGCACAGGGACAGAATCCAAATTAACAAAATCAGAAATGAAAAGGAAGACATAACAACATAAACTAAGGATATTTAAAAAAAATCATCAGATCCTACTACAAATCTTATACTTAACAAAACTGGAAAATTTAGATGAAATGGATGATTTTCAAGACAGATACAGGTACCCAAGTTAAATCAAGAGCAGGTAAACTATCTAAAATGGCCCATATCCCCGAAGGAAACAGAAGTCATTTAAAACCTCCCAACCAAAAAAAAAAAAAAAAAAAAAGTCCAAGCCAGATGCAGAATTCAACCAGACCTTCAAAGAAGAGCTAATACCAATACTCCGCAAACTATTCCGTAAAATAGAAATGAAAGGAACACTACCAAATTCATTCTGTGAAGCCACAATTACTCTCATACCTAAACCACACAAAGACCCTACAAAGAAAGAAAACTTCGGACCAATCTCGATTGTGAGTATCAATGCAAAAATACTCAATAAAATTCTAGCAAACTGAATCCAAGAACACATCAAAACCATCAGTCACCATGATAAAAAAGGTTTCATCCCAGGTATGGTTCAATATACCAACCATTAACATAATCCACTATGTAAACAAAGTCAAAGGAAAAAAATCACATGATCATCTCATTAGATGCTGAAAAAGCATTTGACAAAATACAGCACCCCTTCATGTTAAAAGTATTGGAGACATCAGGAATTCAAGGCCCATGCCTAAACATAATAAAAGCAATATACAGCAAACCAACAGACAATATCAAATTAAATGAAGAGATACTTTAAACAACCCTACTAAAATCAGGGACAAGACAAAGGTGTCCACTCTCCCCTTATCTATTCAATATAGTACTTGAAATTCTAGCAAGAACAATAAGACAGCAAGAGAAGATCAAGGGGATACAAACTGGCAAAGAAGAAGTCAAGTTATCACTAAAATGGAGAAAAGACTAAGGGAAAACAGGTCCAGTGACTGGCCCAATGTGGGATCCACTTCCAGGGGAGGTTCCAAGGCCTGACACTATTACCGATGCTGTGGTGTGCTTACAGAGAAGAGCCTAGTGTGAGTGTGACTGCCTTCTGAAAGGCCCAACAAGCAGTTGACTGAGACAGATGCAGATACTTACAGCCAACCAAAGGACAGACCTAACTGGGGATCCCTGTGGTTGAATTAGAAAAAGGCTGGAGGAAGCTGAGGAGAAGGGAAACCCCACAGGAAGACCAACAGTGTCAAACAACCCAAACCCCTGAGTTCTCTCAGACACTCAGCCACCAACTAGGCAGCACACACTAGCTGGTCAGAGGTCCTGACAATACAGCAGAGGACTGCCTGATTTGGCATCAGTGGGAGAAGATGCACCTAACCCTTGAGACACTTGAGGCCCCAGGTAGTGGGGAGGCCTGGTGGGTGAAAGGGGTGAGGACATCCTTTTGAAGACAGGGTGAAGGAGGAATGGGATGAGGAACTTTGGCAGGGCACACCAGGAGGGTGTTTCTTTTTTTCTGTGTTGTCAGAGCAAAGGGAAGGAGAAGGGAAAAGGGAGTGGGCTGGGCATGAAGAACTCTGGGAAGGAGGGCTGGGGAGCATGACACATTCAGAATGTAAATAAATAAGATAATCTATTTTTAAAAAGTGCCTTTTGTGGAATAACCCAGAAGAAAGGTTTGGATTTATCTTTGTTGAATTAGGTATATATGTTTTTTTCTAAAAATCTGCTTCCTTAAAGATATATCAAGACAACCAAAACATACTACACAGACAAGTCCAAGAGCATAGTAAGAGAACCAGTAGCTCTTTCAGATTACAGGTGACATCATTCAGGTCTAAAACATGCAGATGCTAAACAGAGAGAATGAGGAGAAATACTCATTGCACATAGGAAGAATAATTTTGGGCCACCAAGATATCTTAGTACATAGAGGTGATGGTGATGAAGCCTCGTAGCTTGTTTGATCCCTGGGATCAAACTTAAATAGAGTAAGTCTGAGGTTCTGAACAGTGTCTTAGGTACCTACTCTTTAAAGCACTCAGCACACATAGCCTTATTAACAATCTATGAAGTAATTTGCTTATTGGGGTTCTTTTTCTGCAGAGCTATGCTATTTAGTTCCCTGTTTATCTCTATAGCACTGGATTCTCAATGCCTAGCACAGCCTCTGGCACATAGTAACCCTCAGGTGATGGTTGTTGTATAAAAAATGGTGCTTTGCCTATGATTTTCTACCATGAAACTATCTCATGGGCATTTAAAGACATCCTAGGAAGGAGGATGGTTTTTCAGCCTCTGTCCCTTTAAGCTCTGTCTTCTGAGTCTATTTTCTTCTTTTGCTCATTTGTTTGTAGTCTGAATTTTGTAAGTCTGTGTTAAAGAAATGACTCAACTTTATGTCAATGAAAACTTCCAAAGGGCATTTGCTAAATATCTATCCGTGTTTTTTTTCACACAAATGTTGACAGCCTTAGCAGTTTATATAAGTCCAATCCTATGATGAAAAATATACACTCTAAATAATACACTCTAAATAGTCATTTTCTTCACCATTTATTTAAAATTTCTGTGTTTGTAGATGAACCCCCAGGCTGTTACTCTAGGCTAGATCTATATGACAGAACAACCTAATTGGAGCATAATTAATATAGCCATTCCAGCTTTCCAGTTGTATGTCATATCCCACCATGATTAGTTGTTGGCAAAGTAATTTACAAAGACTCTCCAGAGTGTATGACTTGATTCTCCCACAGGCAATGGACTCACATCAATTAGACAGAGAGTGACACCAGACAAATATTTAACTGGACACAAATGAAAGAGAAAATGTGTTGAAAGTTCCCAGCCTCCCTTTCTAGGCAACAACTATAAAATCACCAGGGCAGCCAAAATGAGTACTATTGACTCTTGTGATAGGCAATCTCCATGGAAAATGCACTCAGTGCGATAAAGTCACACTGTTTTCCAGAGCTTTATATTGAGGTTTAAAACAGTCCTTAACTTTTGATGGCATCTATAAACTTAACATTCAGAATTTAATCTCAGGAACAGAGTAGATGTTCAGATTACTGACGATAAAGCATGGTATTATATGCAGAATAGTCATTCATTAGTTCTTTAAACAGAAAGTGTAAAAAGGGATTTGGAATTCTATACAAATGAGAGTAGTAACTGGGCATTTAATATAAATTATGAAAAGTAAGTTTGTTGTACTCATGTATCAATGCATCTCTGTTGCACTTAATTTCTGATATTTTGTAATACTTAATGTCTGATTATGGGGGTTGAAGGACTAGCTCTACATGGTTTAGATTAATAAGAAGCCAAGTATAATTATTTCCTCCTCCTCCTCCTCCTCCTCCTCCTCCTCNTCTTTTTTTTTTTTTTTTTTTTTTTTTACAGACCAGTTGTTATCTTCATCTTGGTCCACCTTCTGACTGTTCCTCATTTCCATTCCTTTTCCTTTATCTCCAAGAGGATGTCCCCACCCTAAACCCCAACCCACTAGTTCTCCCCACTCCCTGGGGCCTCAAGTCTCTCAAGGCTTAGGTGCATATCACTGAGGCCACACCAGGCAGTTTTCTGGTGTATGTGTGTTGGGGGTCTCATATCGGCTAGTGTATGCTGCCTGGTTGGTGGCCCAGTGTCTGAGAGATCTCAGGAGGTCCAGGCTAGTTGAGACTGGTGGTCTTCTTATGGGGTTGCCCTCCTCCTCAGCTTCTTCCATCCTTTCCCTAATACAATGACAGGAGTCCCCAGCTTCTGTTCATTAATTGAGAGTAAATATCTGCATCTGCCTCTTTCAGCTGCTTGTTGGGCCTTTCAGAGGGCAGTCATGCTAGGGTCCTGTCTTTAACTACATCATAGCATCAGTAATAGAGTCAGGCCTTGGGGTCTCCCCTTGAAATGGATCCCAATTCAGGTCTGTCACTGGACCTACTTTCCCTCAGTCTCTTCTCCACTTTTGTTCCTGCAGTTCTTTTAGACAGGAATATTTCTGTTTCATATGTTTTGTCTATGGGAAGGCAACCCCATCCCTACACTTGAAGCCCTGTCTTTCTACTGGAGGTAGACTCTACAAGTTCCCTCTCCCTACTATTGGGCTTTTATCTAAGGTACCTTCCTTGGGGTACTGATAGTCTCTCACCTCCCAGGTCTCTGCTACTTTCTAGAGAGTCCCCCCACCTCCTACCTCCTGAGGTTGCCTGTTTCTATTTTTTCTGCTGGTCCTCAGGGCTTCACTTCTGTTTGCCCCTCAATACCTGATCATGTTCCCCCTTTCCATTCCCTGTCCCCTCACCTACCGGTGAACCTCCCTCCCTCTGCTCCCTGTGATTGCTTTCTTCTCCCTCCCAAGTGCGATTGAGGCATCCTCACTTGGGCCCTTCAGAGGCCAAGTATTTGTAATGGGCTTAAATTATTTTTATTTTATTTGTACTTAAACGCATGTGTAATTCCCTTGTTTCCTGCAGGTCATGATGGAAGGGCAGTGGGATGTTCTCATTGCTTTACAAAACCAACCATAACCAAGCAAACAATGAAACAAAATCTCTAAAGCAACAAAGAAATTGAAAAACTGAAATAAACATTCTTCCCCTGATGGATTACCATATGATTTTTTTTCTGGGTAAACTAACATCACTCAACATTAAGCTCACTTTTAAAAATAGAATTTGCTACTAGGATGCTGGAATTTAAAATAGTGTTGGGGAAATGGTTGCTTCAATAAGTTATAAAAAAAATCCACGAAGAAGTTAATATCAAGGTGATGCTCAGTTATTCAAATCACCTGTTTTCCTCATGATCAAAATTAATGTGAACAGGATGCCTATATCCTTAATGGTGCAGAAGTGAGAGAATATTTAAGAAAGGGGCTGTTCAATGTCATTATAAACACTCCAAGTTGATCATCTCACAGCCATAGGAATTGACTCTCCCAGAGCAGGAGAGAAAATACATATAAAATGATTACTACAAAATAATATACATTAAAACAGTAAAATGTGATAGCAAATTCCATATTGAGTCTAAGAAAAAATTGCTGGTATAATGTAAACTTCATCAAAGCTTAAGATTTTGGGCTGGGTTATGAAGAGTGGCCAATGCTTGGATAAGGAAAACGGGGACTGGCTATAACCATTGGGCTTTAGAGCAGCGCAGCATGGCCAGGAGATGTCTGGAGTGAAAGGCAATCACGTGGAGAGACGCTCGGGGCCACGTGACTTAAACTCAGATCTATCTATCACTTAGTATGTTTGGGACTTTGATCAATTTAGTTCTCCAAGTTGTAGACTCTTGATAAATAAATGGAAATGTTAATGACACACAGCCTTATGCTTGACAAGATGCTAGCAGGGTTGTGAGGGTGAGTCTTGGTCATCCCATTGCATGTTTCTCGGGAGAAGGATAGGTCTTGTGGTGGAAGTGGAGTATACTTACTTAGATTTGAGAATCATTTGATAAGATCCAGGTTTGGATGCACCTTTAGTCATTCAGACTCATTCTCATTCACTACTACAAGTCTTGCATTCAGTCAACAGGTGAATTTATTTTAAATACCTCCCCCCCCCTTTTTTTGTCAATTTACTTTAGAGCTTTAAAAACCTACATATTATAAAGGCCAGAAGTGGAGGCATTTTTTGTAATCACTGAAATGCCTTTCATATCTGTAATCACTGAAAATAGTTGAAAAGGAGGAAGTTTCCTGAAGTTAATTGTAGTTATTGGCAGATCCTGATAAATATCTTTTTGTATTAATACCTCAATTGGGACAAAGTGTCTGTAACTCATTCAGGACATTGGTTTGGGGGTCTTTAGTCATAGCAAATGCAGACTACTAATTTGTCTCAAAATAAATTCAATAAATGATGTAAGGCAACTCAGACTTTCTAAGTGAGGGAAAAATGTCACTGTGGAAGCTTCATTTTAGAAATATGGACCAAATTGTATGATGAAGCTTGTGGTGATTTGAATGAGACTGTGTTCCACAGGTTTAGTAGTCTAACATTTGTTCGTGGGTTGGTGACTGTGGATGTTTTGAAGTAGAGTTTTGAAATAAAGTAAATCACAGGGGCAGGCATTTTATAGCCTTGCCCCTAGTTGGACTATGCTACATTCCAATTTGTAGTATTTGTTTCCTGGGTATGGACGGAGATGTGGTTGCTCAGCTTTCTGCTTCACATACTCTGCTCTATGTCTCTACCATCGTTCTGGACTCTTTCCAGAACTGAAAGTTAAATGCTTTCTGTTATACATCATTTTTGATCAGGATATTTTATCACAGCAAGAAAAGTAAGTAATACAGATATTTTCCTACAAAGACACCATTTGTAACATGGCTGCATTATAAATGGAAGGCTAAACTCTTGCTACGTTTTCTGTAGAATATCTTCTTTGCCTCTCCCAGGTTGAATGAGGAACTCATTGTATTCTTTTTTTTTTTTTTTTTTTTTGGTTTTTCAAGACAGGGTTTTTCTGTATAGCCCTGGCTGTCCTGGAACTCACTTTGTAGACCAAGCTGGCCTTGAACTTTAAGATCTGCCTGCCTCTGCTTCCTGAGTGCTGGGATTAAAGGCGTTTGCCACCACGCCCGGTTCTTGTATTCATTCTTTCTGCTATTAGGTTGTTTAAACCCCACAGAAATAGTCGTACAGAATGGATTTTCTGAATAAACCATTATGCAGAAAATCTTCATCAGTGCAAGACTGAATTAGTACCATTGATATTATGGGTCTTTTCTAAGAGGTATGGGATCTCAAATCAAGAGGAAAAAATAAAGAAAAAGGAAGGCAGAAAGAAGTAGGAAAAATAAAAGAAATTTAGTGGGTTAGCTCGATCAACAATTTGATGTGGAATTCTGGGAAGATGAATAAATTTCCCTGACTTACAATTTTCTAAGTGAAAGGCAGATGGGATCCCAATTTGAAAATGCCTCTGAGTGTCCCTGTCTTTCCATATATTGCATTAAATTTCAGATGAGAATTATTCCCATTTCTAGACAACAAATAGAGGTGCTGTTAAAATATAACTTATAAATAGCTTGTTCTCAGTGCTAGGTTGATATTAATTAAAATTCTAAGCACTTTTCCATACTATCTATTAATCTAGATATTGTTCAGCTCAGCCATTCTATGTCAGCCTGGAAGGTTGCAGAGTTGCCTTTTTTTTTTTTTTTTTCTGGAGGCATTTTCTTTATTTTTTCCCTGTCTCTTTACCCATGTTCCGTGCTTATACATTTCTCTGTGTATTTCTGAGTTCTTTAAATGTGCTCCTTGGCCACCTCTGCTCTGTACAATATACTCTTTGACTCTTTCCTAATTCTCCTGTTCTCTTCTCTCCTTGTAAAATAGGATCTGACTACCTAATGGAAGCAGGCTATGGTCTTCAAAATGCATGCTTCCTATTAAGGATGGAATTATACCATAAAAGAAAATTGTATCACAAAATGAGTTCCTTTTTTTTTCTCTGACCTCATTACCCTGGTAAACTACCCTGCTTTCCCTTGTCTTCAGCTGTGAATGGACAGGCCATATTTCATAGGTTGCTTCGGCTAAAAAATCTTGCTGGGTCCATCTGTTATGTAGACCCATTTCCATCAAGAAATTTAAAATTCTACAGCTGGAAGGGACTCAAAGATCACCGATTCACAGTAGGTCATTTTAGAATTTAGAAATTTGGTCTCTCTGGGAATAAGTACTTTCTCTAAGGTTAGTGAGGAGCAAAATTTTTAACCAGCCAGTGGGGGTGGGGGTGTGGCTTTGAATGAGAATCTTTGGCTCAAAGTTTCAACACCCAATCAATTATTTAGCTAGAAAGCCATGTGAATGACTCTATGCTTCCCGAGGGATACATGGTTTAAGCCATATATCTTACTGGATGATTGCTTTACATGTGGGACTGCTTTGTGAAGTAGTGATCATGCCTCCTGTGGTTATCATAGGATACTCTGAGGTTAGTATGGTACTGATAAATTAGGTTACTGCACTTGATTTGAACAAATAAGAAAGTGTATGGATACTGATTTATACATCTTAAACTACGTAATATTTTGGAGTCAATATTAGCCCATTAAGTTTATCTAAGTTCTCAATAAATTATTAGAAAGAAAATGAGGCTGTTCTCATTACACAATGAGTGGTAAGAATAAAGACCTATATGATGGAGGAAGACATAAAGTAAGCAGCCCAGTGTCAGCTGTTATCAACACACTGTGTGCTCTGTGCCTTTCCTCCGCTACATGCTTTCCCTGTGCTCCTAATGATAAGCAGGGCCAACCACTGTAGCAATAAAACTTTCTTGTCTATAGTTAACTGGATGTTTGCAGTGAAACCACAAACGTCTTACCTAAACCCATAGTACTCTTTTACGTGACAAAATAGGCTTTGGAAGAAGTTGGAATCTATTTCATGAATACCCAAATGCTACATAAGCACCAGCTGTTACCACGGAATGAAGGGATTTGTACATATTTACATAGGCTCTTGGTATCTGCAAGTTTTCAAGGCATGCGTTTGGCATATTGGGAAAGAATTGTGTGCTGCCACAGTGGTGTTAACATTAGAGCCCTAGATTGTAAGCATTATGTCATGTTTAGATCAATAAAGGGTAAAATGCTTTTCTAAGAAAATCCTAGTAAAATTAGCCATAATTTCTTACTGCAGGACACTGGCCTATGATTAGGTTTTCCTACACAGCTCTTAAACAGACCCTTTTGGCGGCAGTGAAACTTTTGCTATTACACCATTCTAAAGAAATTGTGAACTAAAGTGAGTGGCTTGTGAAAAATCACTGATTCCTTTATAAGCTGAAATGTTAACATGGCCATTTACAAAACTTCACACAGATCTTTTGACATTGCTCTTGGATAGAGTTTCCACTTGAGACTTTCAAATCTTTGCCTATGAGTGTCTGCAGAGAACAGCCAAGGTCAGGAATAAGCAAATCCAGCACAACAAGTTTTGTCTCTCAAAACCCAGGGCATCTGGAATCCTTATCTAAGTACCAGAATGCCTACTGCTTCTTGGCCTACTTTATTCTTTTATTTATTTATATTTTTACTTCTCCTTATAAAACAATTGACATTTGTTTCAATGATATGAAAAGGAAGCGGGATGTAAAACGTTCAATTTGTTCCTAAAAGCCTTAAAGTCATTAATAAATCTATTTAAAATGTCAAAGTTTATGAAGAATATACAACCCTGTTCAGGTAATTTAGAAGGTAACTATACATATGAATCACAGTCTCATTAGATTGGCATTTGAATGAATGAGGATGCAGGAAAGTATCTTTCATACAGGATGTCTCACAGAATTCATAAAGTCTGCATTAGCTTAGGTCAAATTGAACTGGGTCCCTGTGCTATTGATTAGGATATGAAAATAGTTTCTTAACACCACCACACAGTTTCTTCCAAGAATTTACTTACCTATAGCCAATTTTACATTTTGCACACTTATGCTTTAGGGATATTGTTTTTGAAAACTGTCTTGGATCACTTTTTTTTAAAAAAATTAGGTTCTTTGTAGTTATAGACGTTTATTACTGATTTTGTTTTGTGTTTGTAAAAAAATGTATAACTAGGTTGGGGTTTTACTTCAATGCTAAGGGGAACATGGCTTTTGGAGTATGGGCTTAGCATCAGGTAGAGAGGAGAAACATGCATGAAGTCTAGATCACAGTGAGGTAGGTCAGAGGGAACAGATTAAATTTACTTTGCTTTGGTGTGGCAAATGTCCAGGAAGCAGAAGCCTGTGGGAAGATAATCTTGTATTTCTCCTCATTCTTTGAGCAGCACAAAGAGTTGTTTCCTTCTCCAGAAACATGCTTCTGACTGTACCCTTCTTCAGTAGCAGTGATTATAGCAAACACATGCCAAGAATATTGGCTAACAGTGACCTGCCTCAGTTTCAAATGACCATACTGCATATAGGAGCTGAAAGATTGTCTTGAGTCTGATGAGACCTGGTGAGAAAGCCAAGTCAAATTTCCAAGTTGCTGTGCCTTTGGTGGGCAAATAGTGCCACTTTGGCTGGGGTATGTTATTACTACAACAATTCATCAGTGCTCAGAATCTGTCTGCGACTGTCTGTATCATTGAGAAACTCATAGAGCTGTCATTTCAACATAAAGTTATTTTGAAAAGTAGCATGGTCAGTGGATACAGCATTTGACCTCTTAGAATTTCATCTTCTATGTGGAATACTTGATATATTCAAATTATTCGTTTCCCCTGTAGTACTTACATAGAAAGGGTGTCTTAGGATAAAGAAATATGTGACAGTTAATCTTATGTGTCACCTTTGCAGAGGTAAAGGAGGATTAGAACAAATATTACTTTTGGGTATGACTCTGAAGTTGTTTTTACAAGAAAAAGGCATTTGAATTAGTAAATGGCCTCTTAGCAGTCTGAGTGGCCATTATCCAGTTTGCTGAGGGCTCAACTGGAGGCCAGGTCTGAGAAAAAAAATCATCTATCTTACAGGAGACATCCATTCACCTTTAGACACCAGCGTTTCAGCGTTTCAGGTTATTTGGTTTTCAGACTGCCGGACTTCCATGATTGCCTCTTTGGGATTGCCGGTCTTTCCTGGTTTCCCAGCTTATAAATGGGAGATAATGGAATGCTTAAGTGTGTCCCCAAATATATAGGCTCTTATATTGAATGCTTAGGCATCAGGGAGTGGTGCTACTTGAGATGGATTAGAAGGTGTGGCTTTGTTGGTGTGGGTGTGGCCTTATTGGAGGAAGTGTGTCACTGAGGTTAGGATTTGGGATATTCAAAAAACCCAAGTTGGGCTCAGTTGTTCTCTCTATCTGTTGCCACCAGATTCAGATGTAAAACTCTCAGCTACTTCTTCACTACCCATATCTTTCTACATGCTTCCATGCTCTCTGACATGATCGTAATCAACCTCTGAAACTGTGAGCAAGCCCCAGTTAAGTGCTTTCTTTAACAAGAGTTGCCATATTCATGGTATCTCTTCACAGCAACAGAGGAACACAGAACAAGAGAGACGTTGGTACCAGGAGTGGATTATTATTATTTTTTTCTCTGTGATAGGCCTCACCATACTTTTGTTTGGAGGAATGTGGAAGAATTTGAGTTTCTGAACTGTGAAAATAGTTGGATGCTTTAATCAGAGCTTAAATGGGCCAGCCTAGTAGGAGCATGGAAGTTGGTGGTACTGAGCATAATTTGGAATGTAAGGGCCCAGCTCAAGATGTTTCAGAGCAGAAAAATATTAATAACTTAGCTAGAGACTATTCTTATATTATTTTGGTGAAGAATGTGGTTGCTTTCTGCTCTTGATCAAAAAAAAAAAAAAAAGAAAGAAAGAAAAAGAAAAAAAGAAAAAAATCTGCCTGCAGCTAAATTGTAGGGGTTTGGATTAATAGTGTTGGCAGAGAATATTTCCAGACAGCCTAGTATTGACTCTATCATGTGTTTATTAGTGGTCATTCTTATGCAGATCTATAATGAAAAGGACTCTTGGCTACATCTATAATGAAATGGAGCAAGGTGTGCAAGGAAAAATACAAAATATACAGTTTGAGAAGGAAAGAAGCACCAGAAAGTATAATGGTGCTAAGTCCAGTGTGAAAGGAACTTAAGAAAGCTCCTTTTAAAACTTTTTTGAAAAGTTTAATGAAAAGTTTGATACTAAGTGGAATAAGTAGAGTGGTTACCTCAGGGCAAGACTCTATCCAGCTAAGCTCTGAACTGGTGAAAATTAGTCAGAAAAAGAATTAAGCAGTAAAGAAAGCAATCTAAGTCAGAAAGCGAATGAAAATGTATTTGAACAAGGGGGCAAGTGCTAGCCCTAGCCAGCAGAAAAACTTGGCAGCTTTGACCACATGGTTCTAGCTATAGAGTCAAGAATAGAAGAAAGGGGTTGTGCAATCTCCCATTATGACCAAGGAGAGAAGCCGAGTGACTGCAGGTCTGTGTCAGGAGTGTTCTTGCATGGAGGTGTAGAGAGGCCATTTCATGAAGCAGTTAAGGTGAAGCCTAGATTTCATTGGACACCCCAAGAGGTTGGAGATCCCAGAGCCATGGAATACTTCATTTCCAGCCATGTACATCAGATGACTCACAATTGTTTGTACCTTCATTTTCATGGGATCAAATTCCTTCTTCTGGCCTCCACAGGTACCTGCACCCAAGTGGAAATCTACGTACAGAAATAATATGTAAAAATAAATCTTGGATAGACCATCCAGAGACTGTCCCACCTAGGGGTCCATCCCATAATCAGCCACCAAACGCAGACACTATTGCATATGCCAGCAAGATTTTACTGAAAGGACCCTGATATAGCTGTCTCTTATGAGGCTATGCCAGTGCCTGGCAAACACAGAAGTGGATGCTCACAGTCAGCTATTGGATGGAACACAGGGCCCCCAATGGAGGAGTTAGAGAAAGTACCCAAGGAGCTGAAGGGGTCTGCAACCCTATAGGAGGAACAATATGAACTATCCAGTACCCCTAGAGCTCGTGTTTCTAGTTGTATATGTAGCAAAAGATGGCCTAGTTGGCCATCATTGGGAAGAGAGGCCCCTAGGTCTTGCAAACTTTGTATGCTCCAGTACAGGTGAACACCAGGGCCAAGAAGTGGGAGTGGGTGGATAGGGGAGCAGTGCAGGAGGGTATAGGGGACTTTCGGGATAGCATTTGAAACGTAAATGAAGAAAATACCTAATAAAAATTGGAAAAAATAAATCTTGAAAAAAGCAGCACATCTATTTGTTCACAAAATGCTGATTAGAAAACAGAGGAAGAAAAAAAAAAACCCAAATCTTGGTACAAGTAGCTTCTTCCTGAAACTTCAAATAGTTAAGTCCCTTGGAACAAAGTATATTTTATGAGTTTGGTATATGTAATATATCCTATTACGCTTAAAGATGAATTGCCACGTAGTATTGATCTGTAATCCTTTTTTGAGTGAGAAATCCATTGACCATTTTGTTCTGTTTTTGAGTAGAATGAATTAAAGTTTTTATTAGAATAATTTCTTTATTAGCATCTTAAGCACATCACTTGTAACATATATGAGCTTTTTTGACGGACAATGTGACACCTGCAGGGTTGCTCAACTGAATCAGTTCCTACTTGCTTCCAGGACTGCTATAAAGTATGCCAGTAGGTGTGATGAATTGTATAGAGGTATTCCTCAGTTCTAAAATAATCTCTACTCAACAGTTACTATGACTATCTTTACAAAGAACTACTTAGTAGAGATTTCCAAATAGGAAACTCTAATATTAATAAATATTTTACTTCTGCTTCTAGATCTCCAATCTTTTCATGTAAGCTTTTTCATTGGCCTTATCCAGCATGTGGACACATGCATGAGCAGTTTATTACGGCCTATATAATGATGTGGTTTATAGATGTTGATATAGCATGCTGTTTTGTTGTTTGTTTTTGTTTTTATTTTCCCTATATTCCATTTTGTCATATAATATCTCATATATCTCAAAAGTATCACATATAACATAGTAGATGAAATACATAATTAAAATATTTTCACATTCAAATATATTCAAAGCCAGAAGGACAAACCTTATCCCTATGATAGATCCCTTTGAATATTTCTAAGAATGAAGCAGTTGATTTCAATTTAGTAAAGAGACTGGTCGATTGAGTGAGTCAGTCCACATGTGCATGCACATGTTCTCAGGTATGTCAAGCTGATGAAATATTGACCACCTCTGTTCCACGAGTCCACCCTTCTTTCAAATATTTACTGAATGCCAGGCACTCCCGTGGTGCTGGGGAGACGGCAGTGTACAAAATAGACAAGGTCTCTGCCTGCATGGTGCTTACATAAGCCCAGCGGGGGTGATGGAATAGGATAAATAAATACAAATAATATTGGCGATGGTGATGAGTGCTAAGAATGAGTAAGTGGAGGATGCGATAGAGAATCGCAAGGGAACTTGCTTTAGATAGAAGGAACTGCAGGGTGTAAAGTGATGGCAGAGATACAGCCTCTGCCCTCAAATTGCTAGGAGCCCAGGGGGTGGCTGGGATGTGTATTCTGAGAGCCATTATTCACTAGTGTGCTGCTTCTCAGACTTCTGCCAAATCCCCACTCTTGCGAGAGAGATGTTAATAGGTATTTTATGAAAACAATCAAAAGTTCTGTTATTAAATATATCTGGAAAGCACTGGAAAGCAATGTAGAATCTCTTGGAGATTTACAGCACAGGGGAGCACAGTTCACTCTAGGTGCTGGGAAGCCTTACGGTAATAAAATATATATATATATAAATTTGCTTAATGCTATGTTTCAAAAATATTTTTGACCTTGATTTCTGACTCAATCCAGTAAGTGCTTTAGCATAACATGAATTTTAATGCTATCATGGAGATAAAGGTACGTAAGTGTCATGAAACATAGCAGCCTAAGATGAAACAATGTATTTTGTGAACGGGAATAATAGTTACAGGAAATTCAGAGTTTTTTTAGGCTTTGATCAGAGCCATCACTGCCCAGTGGTGTGCCTGACAAATATAGAAGTGGATGCTCACAGCCATCCATTGGACTGAGTACAGGGTCCTCAATAGAGGAGCTAGAGAAAGGACCCAAGGAGCTGAAGGGATTTGCAGCCCCATAGGAGGAACAACAATATGAACTGACCAATACCTCCAGAGCCCCCAGGGACTAAACCACACACCAAAGAATATACATGGAAGGACCCATCGCTCAAACCACATATGTAGCAGAGGATTGCCTAGTCAGTCATCAGTGGGAAGAGAGGCCCTTGGTCCTGTGAAGGCTTTATGCCCCAGTGTAAGAGGAATGCCAGTGCCAGGAAGCAGGAGTGGGTGGGTTGGTGTAAAGGGAGAAGGGGAGGGGACATGAGGTTTTCTGAGGGGAAAACCAGGAAAAGGAATAAAAATTGAAATGTAAATAAAAATATAATAAAAGAGAAATATATTTTCATCAGGAATGTGTTTTAGAATAGGTATAGATCTAGCTATTAGTCATATTAACATAAGTAATGTTTAACTCATGAAATTAGAAAATGGTTTTGTTTCTCTTTTGGCATTGGGAATTATTATGAAGGTATTTTGTGTCTGTTGTGATGTGTTACAAATAAGTCTAGTCCATGCATCTTGAATTTTCGTTGTTTGGGAAGGCAAGTGTAGATGATATTTATTAACTATATCAGAGACCAACATACCCTTTGTAGTTTGAATGATTTACAAAAGTGTTAGCATAGTTTTAAAAAACATCTAACTAGATGTTGGGATCACCCAAAGGCAGTATAGAGGCTCTTGAAAAGTGCAGCTATGAGTTTGAGTAGATAGATACAGTGTGAGACCTGCTTTGGACAACTGGTGTCCTTCTTGCTGATGCAGACATCCAATTTAGGCTCTTGGGATAGAAGATGAAGGTGTGAATACCCCAACTCACACTTTTCTTGGCTAGCATTGCACACCCCATCTGTGCTAACCTCAGATGGAAAAGAATGAGTGGAAGGGACTGCTGATGAACCTCAAATAGATTTGGCTAAAAAGATGTGACTTTGGAGTAGAAAGTAGTAATGTGTTCCATGGTGAAACCAACCTATTTTTGGCTTTTGTACCAGTTTTCTGGGTAATCACTCATAGCTGTTTGCTCCTTGTTTGGTTGCTGATGCTGTAGTTTCTTACCCCTTAAAACAAGTCTCTCTAGGGACTCTGCCTTGATTCTCAAACACAGTACTGCACTGTATTAGACAGCTCAGGCTGCTGTAACAAAATATCATTGACCAAGTCCCTAAAACAATGGAAAGTCATTTTCTCAGCTTTAGATATAAGAGTCCCACCTCAAGCTGGCCCCACATTTGGTTTCAGGGGGAATCTTTCTCTATTCCAAATTTCCTCACTCTGTCTTTGTATCCTAAAGCAGTGGATCCCAAACTTCCTCAAGCTGCAACCTTTTAATAAAGTTCCTCATTTGTGGTGAAACCCAACCATAACAGCATCTTTGCTGCTATTTCATAACTGTAATTTCACTACGGTTATGAATTGAAATGGAAACATTTTGGAGATAGATGTTTGCCAAGGTGGTCGGGACCCAAATGTTGAGAACCACTGTCCTAGAGGGAGGTAGCTGGGGACAAATGAGCTCTGCTGTCTTTGTTGATAAAGTTGATAATCCTGTCACAGGAGCTCTACCCTCATGATTTCATCCAATACATCTAATATGAACTACATCCCCCCAACCCAGAATTCAAACACTGTAACAGTTTGCTATGGTTTTAACAAAGGCATTTTTGAGAACACAATGTAACTCATGTCAACCCTATTTGTAGGAGTATCTGAATTTATATTCCCCCAGGTCAGCCTGGAATGGTTTCACTCCAGAAGGCCAGTTCTACCTCTCTCGTTGATTTCTGATAGGACAATGAAGTGAGACCTGACTTTGCACTTCATGGAAATAGAAAAATTTGTGAAGCTGAGTCTGAGAGTGAGTATTTTCCAAACGGAGAGCCCCAATCAATGCATGTACCTTGGTAGTGTGTTACAGTAGGATAGCACAACTTGTCTTTGAATGTGTTATTTTGGGGATGGATTGCAATGGCACAGGAAGGGAGTGGATTTAGAAAAGAAGAAGTCAGCTTTCATATATTCCCTATAGAGAAGTCTCTCTGTATATGTGTATATGTACATATGTACATACATACATACATACATACATACATACATACATACATACATACATACATTCATACATATCCAGGCTTCATGAAACTCACTTATCACTCTTGAGGCATGAAATTTAGACATTTTGGAGAAATTTGTAATTTATTGTGGGTCTGTTATAAAATGGCCAGAAGAAACTGTGAATGTCAGTTATTTTTATGCCACTGCCCTCATCTTCCTCCATGTGAGGATAGTAAGGTTCCCTTAACAGACACTGGCCTGCTACATCCTTGATCACTGACTTCATAGATTTTTAGAGTATGAAGAAAAAAGTCACTTTCCATTATTTATCAATTAACCAGATATAGAGATTTTGGTAAAGAAACACAAATACACTAAGGCATGGAGTTTTATTCCCAGGTTAGCAATGTTGAATGGAAGAAAGTAATTATAGGGCCCTTTTTCCCATTTATAATTAGCCTGTAGAAGCAACTGTATCTATTTCAAATTCTAGTGTCTATATTTAATAACAGATTCAGACTTTAGTTTGGAAGAGTTCTAGATTGACAGTTTTTAAGTGCATTATATGCTTTTAAAAACATGTTAAGCACCTGTAAAATTACCGTTCACTCACATTGGTATATCGAATATATATTGTATTTTATGTTTTCCCATTACTTGCATAATATNTGAGGGACATCTGGGTTCTTTCCAGTTTCTGGCTATTATGAATAAGGCTGCTATGAACATAGTGGAGCATGTGTCCTTGTTACCAGATGGAATATCTTCTGGATATATGCCAAGTAGAGGTATTGCAGGATCTTCTGGTAATACTATGCCCAATTTTCTGAGGAACCGCCAGACTGATTTCCAGAGTGGTTGAACCAGTCAAGCCGCAACCTTTTAATAAAGTTCCTCATTTGTGGTGAAACCCAACCATAACAGCATCTTTGCTGCTATTTCATAACTGTAATTTCACTACGGTTATGAATTGAAATGGAAACATTTTGGAGATAGATGTTTGCCAAGGTGGTCGGGACCCAAATGTTGAGAACCACTGTCCTAGAGGGAGGTAGCTGGGGACAAATGAGCTCTGCTGTCTTTGTTGATAAAGTTGATAATCCTGTCACAGGAGCTCTACCCTAATGATTTCATCCAATACATCTAATATGAACTACATCCCCCCAACCCAGAATTCAAACACTGTAACAGTTTGCTATGGTTTTAACAAAGGCATTTTTGAGAACACAATGTAACTCATGTCAACCCTATTTGTAGAAGTATCTGAATTTATATTCCCCCAGGTCAGCCTGGAATGGTTTCACTCCAGAAGGCCAGTTCTACCTCTCTTGTTGATTTCTGATAGGACAATGAAGTGAGACCTGACTTTGCACTTCATGGAAATAGAAAAATTTGTGAAGCTGAGTCTGAGAGTGAGTATTTTCCAAACGGAGAGCCCCAATCAATGCATGTACCTTGGTAGTGTGTTACAGTAGGATAGCACAACTTGTCTTTGAATGTGTTATTTTGGGGATGGATTGCAATGGCACAGGAAGGGAGTGGATTTAGAAAAGAAGAAGTCAGCTTTCATATATTCCCTATAGAGAAGTCTCTCTGTATATGTGTATATGTACATACATTGTACATACGTACATATATACATACATACATACATACATACATACATACATACATACATACATTCATACATATCCAGGCTTCATGAAACTCACTTATCACTCTTGAGGCATGAAATTTAGACATTTTGGAGAAATTTGTAATTTATTGTGGGTCTGTTATAAAATGGCCAGAAGAAACTGTGAATGTCAGTTATTTTTATGCCACTGCCCTCATCTTCCTCCATGTGAGGATAGTAAGGTTCCCTTAACAGACACTGGCCTGCTACATCCTTGATCACTGACTTCATAGATTTTTAGAGTATGAAGAAAAAAGTCACTTTCCATTATTTATCAATTAACCAGATATAGAGATTTTGGTAAAGAAACACAAATACACTAAGGCATGGAGTTTTATTCCCAGGTTAGCAATGTTGAATGGAAGAAAGTAATTATAGGGCCTTTTTTCCCATTTATAATTAGCCTGTAGAAGGTTGACATAGATAAAGTTTAAGATCACAGATATAAATTATTGTCTAAGTCTGAAATCAAACCTTCTCAAGATCTAACTGTCAAAAATTCACGTAATATACGAAAATTTTTGTACAATTCGTGGACATTTTAATGGCAAGTGAGTGTAACCATATAGCTTATATATAACATAAAATACAAAAGGGTAATGAACGTATTATAAATTAAAAAAGTAGACCAGGCTGGAATACTTTTTTGAAGTCAGGTATCTTCATTGTTGTCAAAACTACCTCTGTCATCTCTTTGGATTCCCAGGATTATAACTTTTGGAAACTGTAACTTTAAGCTTTTGGAGATGTGCTGTCCATCAAATGCCTGGATCACTTCTGAAGGAAACTGTCACCATTTTCTATGTCAGTCACCCCAGATCGTTACCACTAAGTCCTTTATTTAGCACAAGTCTTTAGCATCTAACAGCACTGGTTTCATTGTAGGCACTTTACAAATGCCTGTCATTGATTACTGAATTGCTCCGTTAATTAAATGATTCCTGAACAGGTTAAAATTAACTTCTGACTCAATCTATGTACTTTCAATTTCTTGAAAAAGTTAGTCCTATAGAACTGTGACAAGAAAATAACGTTGGTCTTCATATTTGTGGAGGGCTTTCTACCTGTCAGATTAAGTAATTCTTGTTTCTGGTTAAAAGATTTTCAAATAGTTTTTTTTTTTTTTTTGCATGTACACACAGACATTCACACACAATCACATACACCTACTCAAATAACACACTCACATACATATACACACCAACACAAACACACACATACATGCAATTTCACAAATATACACCCTCATGTATACAGACAAATATATAATCACAAATATACACTCACAGATACACACCCACATATACACACAATCCCACACCCACACATATGCACACTCACACATACATATACACATACATGCACTTACACAAATGCAGACACACACAATTAGACACACATGCACAAACATATATAGACAATACACACAATAAGAAATGTACATTCATGCATGTACACTGACATATAAACATAAACACATACATACACACTCATATACACACACTCACACAAATAAAAACTTATCACAAAATTGCACATATATGTATACATACTTATATACACACATGCTTATACACATTCATACTCACACAAATACAAACTTATCACAAAATTTCACATATATGTACACATACTTATATACACACATGCTTATACACATTCACACTCACACAAATACAAACATATACATACAATTATACACATGTATATACACACATACACAAACATGCTCACATACATGTACACATACATGTACACACACATGTACACACATGTACACACACACACACATTTACCCACCCATAATTATCATCATAATCTTTATTTACTACAACATTAAAATTAGTAGCTTTTAAGTGACTAGAAAGAAAGCTACTATCAATTTAACTTTCAGTCTGGCTAGTGATTAATATAATGGCAATAACAGCAGGTATATTATTTTACTGTTTTGCCAATCAGTTTTTATGGCTTGAAAATAGTGACTATTTGTTCTTTTGCTTTTCACAGTGATAGTGTGGAAACTGAAGGGGAAATATTTTTCACTAATTGGATCAATCCATGAAATCAAAACTGCTACGACAGTAGCCATGTGTAGCTCCCACATGAAACTATTTCCTTAGCTACCCAATGTCCTTTACATCCTGCTTCTGCTGCCAATGTACAGAGCTTGACAAAGCTCTTATATTTAACAATATCACTGTCTATAGACAAGGAATTTCTATGTAATCTGTATGAAGTACCATCAGCACTTTGGGACAAGACCATAAATTTCATCACACAAAGAGACAGAATTACCTTCCATTTTATTTTATGCAGGACAGGATGGTATTAGGGTGTTCCTGCTGGTTACTGATGTACAGTATAGTGACATAGGACATGCCTGTGTTCAATCAAAGGCAATTCATTTAGAAAGCCATTCTTTTGAAGTTTCTTTTTTCATATTGTACAGAAACATGCTAATGTTACAGTGAAGGGAGAATAAGGACTCCTATTGGAACCTCAATGAAAAGATGCATAAATAACACAAGAGATTTAAAGATAGGACCTCATTGACAGAGCAGAACTTGGAAATGTAAGCATTTCAAAACTGGTAGAGAGATGGAGACCTTCCGTTTATACATTCCATGTTGAAAACTTAGTCTACTTCAGTTTCATAGACCTTGGCTAAACATATACTGCTGAATTGGAGACAATGGACATTATTACTCAGTGCACAGACAAATCTATCACTAGCTTCATATCTCCATCCCTTCCTATGGCCAGAGACCCCACAGAAGGGATGATGAGGATTCAGGCAGAGTCTCTGAACACTGAGTTCAAGCCCCAAGTACAAGAAATCCCCAGTCTTATGAAAGGAGGCAAGAAAAGCAGGCTAACTTTTGTCCTAAGAAAGATGCTATTTTCATTATCCTGGCCAGGAAACTAATGTGGTCTGTGTTCTGGATGGAGGGCTTTCATCTTCCAAGGCTGCTTACTGTACAGATATCCTTGGAGAAGCATTATAGAAGAAACAATAGCAACCAGCGTCTCTGTACAGACAATGTACATGCAGAAATGTGAGACTCGCAGAGAATTGTTTCTGAAAAAAATGTGGATTAGTTAGTTGCTTCTCCACTCTGTCCAGTTCCCAACAAACAAGTCTTTTTCTGCAGAGGGGAATTCTCCTTCTCCATTGGTTGTGTCTTGATCTATGTCTATAACCCAGTAGTATGCCCTGCATGATATGCCCATTTTATATAAAATACTTTAAACAGTTAGTCAAAGGTCTTGCTTTCTTCAGCCTATGAAAGCCACTATTTTCCCCTCAGGATTTCTGTTCTGCACACCTATCAATCACTCAGTGGGGAACTCTGCAAAGGTGGCAAATCAGATAAATTAATTAACCAACTTAATCCATTTATGTGTAGACTAGGAATTGCAGGGGACATTTTATTGGATTTCCAGCCAAGTTAAACAATTTAATGATAAATTATATTGGTCATTTAATTCAGATTTTATATTTACTTTTTTTTGAGTCATTTTCATTATGAGTTAGGTTGACTGACTGATCATATGTATACATATATGTGTATGTGATAGATACATTTGAATGCATGAAGTATCTCTATGTAGTCAAGGCAGACCACAGATGGGATATCTTCAGTCTCCTGAGTTGAGTTTTGAAATTACAGATGTGTATTCCCAGGCGGGTTACAAACAATTATCTCCAGAACCACTCTGTAATAGGTCCTTACTCAAGGAGTTTTGGAGTATTTGAAAGACCCACAACTAAGTAAGAAGGTATTTGCAATTGATACCCATTGGAAAATAAAAATAAAAATAAAAATCAGTTTTCTCCAATGGACTGTAACAATATATATAAGCTACACTCCATGTGTGCACATGGATAATCTGCCAACACAAAATAAGCTTCATATTTTTATACAGTTTTTGTTTCATCTTTTTGATTTTTTATTTTGAGAGAGAGAGAGACAGAGACACACACACAGAGAGAGAGAGAGAGAATAGATGAAATTGAATGGTAAGGAGTTGCGAGTTGCAGAGGATCAGAGAAGAGTTAGCTTATGGGAAAGAATGTGATCAAAATTGACTATATAAACATACTTTTAAAAGTTTCTAAATTAAGTGAAATTCAGAGGCAGCTTGGATGGGACACTGATGTAAAATCCATTAACTATAATTTCATAGCTGTTAATATATTGTTTATGTTTTAAGATTAAAAACTACATAAAATCTAAAAGAGAGAGCCCAGAAAGGCCCTATTTATTGTGCATAATTTTAACTTGGAAAATAACACAGCTTAGGGGAAATCGTGTGACTCGTTTTTCACTCTAATGGTCCAAGGAAAAGCTCCCAGTCCAGGCGAGGTTAGAGCAAATGAAAAGGTATGAAAGGGCTGACGATCTCCAAAGAGGGGTTCCATGGCATCATCAGCACAGCTGTGAGAGTTGAGCGATGGGAGAGAAGACTTTAGTGTACACTGGCTCACAGGGCAGCCAGAGCCAGAGAGCCACAGAACTGACGCACGATGCAGAAGAGCCACAGAGACTGAACAGAAATTTCATATTTTGGCAAAGTTTTGAAGGACAGTGCCAAGTTTTGGATATTTTATTCAGAGAGATTTCTAGATGCTAATTTTCAATTTAGTCATGACTTTAAAGCCCACACATACAAATCTTTAAAATTATTAGTTTCCCTTTATGCCTCTTCCTCTTTAGTAAGGGAAGAAAAATGTAGGAACATAATAATTTTACGGCAAGTTCTATGTCTAAGCAGACTGGTGATCCTTGAGAAATCTATTCATCTCTTTCTTGCTTCCAAAATAAAAACAAAGTTTTCAGTGACCTAAAGAAAAAATTGCCCCCTGAAAGGAAATAATTTAAGAATTAAAAATACATGAGTGCTACAAAGGGAAAGCTTAAAGCACCCTTCTGTATTCTAACATCATATTTAGCCTACCTGTTTCTGGCAACATTTAAAAATATGTTGTAACAGAAAAGAAATTTCTTTGCACATTTTAATGTTATGGCTTCTTTGTTTAGAATTAAAAATTCCCTTGTGTTGATTTTAATTTGTATTTATTTGTGCCTTGAATGTGTCTGTTTAATTCCTGAAATTCCCAGATTTAAGAACATTTGGAAATGATTTTAATTGTTTCCTAGAAAATTAGACACAAAATATCATATGACTCAGGAATTTCACTCTTGAGTGTGCATCCAATCACTTTTAAGCAGAGACTCAAGCTTGTGTTCCTATTTTATAACAGCATTAGTCATAGTAATCCAAAAGTAGAAAATATTGAAATGAACGAGCAAGCAAAATATGTTACATAGACTCAATGGAATATTACTCAGGCACAAAAAGAATTTAAATTCTGGTAAGTGATAAGTATACATCTATTTGAAAAACCCTTACTGAAATAAGCCATCTGTTAGAGGGGAAATCCTATGTTCCCATGCATGGGAAGTGCCCATATAGTAGAATTTATAAAGTGAAATAGATACTAGGAGATAGAGGAGGAAGGACCAGAGAAGATACAGTTAATGACTATTGTATTTTTTCTTATTTAGAAAGATGAAAAGTTATTGATATGGATAGCAATGATGGACAACATTAAAAATGGTTTAATATCACTGAAGTGCACACTTACGGATGGTCACCGTGTCAAATACAATGATATGTATGCCCCTCATAATTAAGAAATCTGAGGACTGGCTGGAGAACATAGTCTTTCCATTGCTATTACTCTGCTACGCTTTCCAAAGAGTTCTAACTATACTAGATTGTATTTCAAGATCAAGGATTACTGCTAAATGATGATGAAAATTCACTTTTAAATACTTTAAAATAACAACCAAGAAACATTTAAATGGTCCTAAACTTGTAGCAGGTTACATTTTTCTAAAAATTAGGTGAAGACTAATTTTGAAGGAGGTAAAGTTATTACCACAAGTTGTATATGTTAGAGATTTTAAGTTGGATTAGCATTTTTTAAAATAAATTTTCATTTGTTCTTTCTCATATTTCTGCCTTTGTGGAATCCACTGCCCCGGAGTGTGTGTTCCTAACCAGTGGAATGTGGTGCCGCTTTAGTCTTCCCTGAAGACTGTCACTCCCAGTTTACCTTGGGATTCTCATTTAACTTCATGGCTTCCAGGCTTTGAGGAAGCAACTTTTCATGTTAGAGAGCTTGATTGTTAGTTTCATGTTTTAAGTAGCTTATATCGTTGTCTTGATCTGTTTGGGCTGCTATGATAAATGACTGTACACTGGGTAGCTTAAAAACAACATACCCTGTTTTAAAAAATGTTTGGAGACTAAGAAGTCCATGAACAAGGTGCTGTCTGCATCAGAGCCTGGAAGAGTGCAATTTTTGGTTCATATTTTCAGTATGATTGCACACTGCAGAAAGAAGGCCAAGGCAGGCCTCTGCGGTTTCTTTTAAAACTACTCTACTCTAACTTCATTTATGGACTCCTCATGATCCATTTACATGCCACAGCTCTTATCTTCTAGCACATTTATTGTGGGTACCAGGATCTCAACAAATAAATTTTGGGGAGGTTTAAGTATTTTGTTATTGCCACTATAGTTCCAAGGGTTGGTCAAAGGCTATTCCAGATAATAGTATTTCCAAACTGATTAAGATTTAAATTACAGACTTAAAGTGAAGTAGACTACAGTACAAAATGAATTATCTTCTATCTACTCAGTTGAACACCTTAAGAAAAAAAGTCTGAAGTCTCTGAGGAATGAAGAATCCTTCAAACGGAATGCTTTTTAGTGGGAATTTTGCCATTTTGCTGTCCATTATGCCCTGGCTGTCCTGCCTGCTGGTCAGCCTTTCAGACTTGGCAATTCCACAGTCTTATGAGCAACTCCTTAATGTTAATGATTCCCACCCCTCCACCTCTCTCTTTCTTCCCTACCTTCCTTTAACTTCCCCCTCTTTCCCTCCCCTCCTCCTCTTCCCCCTTCCCTCCTCCTCTCTCTTTCTCCTTTATGTATATCCTAGTTGTTCGCCTTCTCTAGAGAACCCTGAACTATGAATAATATAGAGAGGAATTAAGAACAGCTTTTATCTAGGAACAAATGTGAAACTGTGTCTAGTACCATATCCTCAGAGATACTGAAGCCTCCGGTTACCATGAAATGTAGAAATGCATCTCCCCCACTGAGACTTGGTTGGAGTCCTTAGGGAGGACTTGGTGTGCTGCTCCTGAGTTTCCTCCTCACAGGCTCTGGGTAGATTTGGAACATGAACTGCTTGACATTTAATTTCTCACCTAGATGCCATTTTATTTCCTGTGAGTTTCCTCGCTGCATTTCTGAGAAGGAAATATCCAAAGGGGTTGTTAATATGCATTTCTCTTAAAAAGTTAGTATGTGAGAGACAGAGACTGAACCAGAGTAAGACTGAGACAGAAAGACAGAAATAAAACATTGGTGTCTTAGTGTTCTATTGCTGTGAAGAGACACCATGATCGCAGCAACACTGAGAAAGTAAAGCATTGAATTGGGGCTTGCTTAAAGTTTCAGAGGCTCAGTCTGTTGTCATCACGGCTGGAGCATGGCAGCACACAGGCAGACGTGGTGCTATTGAAGTAGCTAAGAATTCTACATCAGGTTTTGCAGGAAGCAGGAACAGAGAGATACTGGGGATTGGCTTTAGGAAACCTGTAACAAAGATAGCTCTCCGTGATGAACCTTCTGCAATAATGCCACACCTACCCTAAGAAGGCCACACCCCTTAATCCCTCTTAAGTAGTGCCACTCCATGATGACCATGTGTTTAAACTAAGACAGTTGGCCTGTTTAATGAGAAAAGGTGCTCACATTAGAATGGAGAACTCCTGAGTTCTAGGAATAGTATGAATTGGGAGGGAGGGTTTAGGCAGTTGGAGTATATTTTTGTTTTCAGGCAACATACCTGATTTTCTGAACCTTCTTATCTTTGGGGTCGCGTCTTCTGCCATATTTGAAGAACGAGTGACTTGAAACAAGGACTAAAATGTCAACTTTATAGTCTGAGCAGGGAGGCAGCAGAGACCCCTAGGATTTATTTCTAATTCTACAAGTGACTCACATAGCAGTGCAGGCTAGTGTTAAATCTCTTTGCAGATTGCCTGCCCAAAACATGGACACAGTACCCTTTCACAGGTATAGCTTATGTTTGTAAACATATCTAAGATCTAGAGGTGAGACAGATATGTGCTGTATTATTTTTAAGTGGTTCAGTAGGTTATACCCATAAGATCTTTAGACAAAAGTGCTTTGTGTAGTTTAATTAATGTTTTCTCATTGAATATCTTGGTTTCTCCGTCTATGGTAATTAAGAGTTTTGCTGGGTATAGTAGCCTGGGCTGGCATTTGTGTTCTCTTAAGGTCTGTATTATGTCTACCCAGGATCATTTGGCTTTTGTAGTCTCCTGGCAATCAGTCTGGTGTAATTTTGATAGGTCTGCCTTTATATGTTACATTACCCTTTTCCCTTACTGCTTTTAATATTCTTTCTTTATTTTGTGCATTCGGTATTTTGATGATTATGTGACAGGAGGAAATTCTTTTCTAGTCCAAACTATTTGGAGTTCTTTAGGCTTCTTGTATGTTCATGGGTATCTCTTTCTTTCAGTTGGAAAAGTTTTCTTCTATAATTTTGTTGAAGATATTTACTGGCCTTTTTATTTGGAAATCTTACTTTTTTTTTTTTTTTTTTTTTTTTTTTTTTTTTTTTTTTTTTTTTTTTTTTTTTTTTTTTTTTTTTTTTTTTTTTTTTTTTTTTTTTTTTTTTTTTTTGGAAACCTTACTTCTTGTTTCCTATTATCTTTAGGTTTGGTCCTTTCATTGTGTGCTGGAATTCCTGGATGTTTTGAGTTAGTATCTTTTTGCATTTCACATTTTTTTGATTGTTGTGTCAATGTTTTCTATGGTATCTTCTGTACCTGAGATTCTCTCTTCTATCCCTTGCATTCTGTCGGTGATGCTTGCATCTATAACTCCTGACTTCTTTCCTAGGATTTCTGTCTCCAGAGTTGTCTCACTTTATGATTTCTTTATTGTTTCTTGAAAGTAAAAATCTAGGACCTACTAAAACAAGTTAAGAAGTGGACAAATCTTAAGGTCATTAAGAAATTCCCTAAAAACAAACAAACAAACAAAGGAGAAATTCCCGAAGGTAGACAAATAGACAGAAGAGGACATAAAGAAATTCCCTCAATAAATACAGGAAGAATTTTAGGGTCGTGAGCCCTCCGTCTCCGTCCCGGATTTCTGAGTTCGAGGCCAGCCTGGTCTACAAAGTGAGTTCCAGGACAGCCAGGGCTATACAGAGAAACCCTGTCTCAAAAAACAACAACAACAAAAAAAATTCTCTATCAGCATCATGAGATGTGATTTTAAATCCAAATTTTGCTTTTCTGGTGTGTTGGGGTATCCAGGACTTGCTGTGGTGAGAGAACTGGGTTATGATGATGCCATGTAGCCTTGGTTTCTGTTGGTAAGGTTCTTGTGTCTGACTTTTGCTATCCAGTTATTTCTGGTATTAGTTGGTCTTGTTGTCTCTGGCTTGAGCTTCCTGTGGGCTTGTAAGCCTGTGTCTGCACTCCTGGGAGACCAGCTCTTTCCTGGCAGAACCCATGCACAGCAGCCTATGGAACAGCCTTGGCTCCTGGGTGTAGATAGAAACTGGAAGGATCCTGTCCTAGCTGCTCCCCTGTTCTTGTGCCCTATTCATTCCTCAAAGGTCCTGCCTTTGACAGTTATTGAAGAGAAGGTGGCTATCTCACCTCTGTGCCTGGAGCACAGAGCACTCCTAGGGGAACAGCTCTCTTCTGGGTACAGAAGGCTTAATGTTTCTTAATGTTTCTACTTAATGTTTCTTGTGCTTGACTTTTCCTGAAATTTCTGGTTCCTTTGGAGACTCAGTTGTGTCATGTGGTGTTTTTCTAAAAACTGTCTTATGAGAGGATGTATGTGAGAGGATGTTTTTGCTGAAGCAGATGAAGGAAGATGTTTTTCTGGAAGCTATTTGGAAAAGGGGCATGTAGTGTTTTTCAGTGGAGACGTGAGAGGACATGTGATGTTTGGAAAGGATACAAATATAACCTAACACAGTGGATGACCCTGTGGCATTAGTTTGCTTTGCCTTCTGAGAGAGGCACCAAAGAACTCTTGTCTGGGCAGTGGTGGCACATGTCTTTAATCCCAGCATTTGGGAGGCAGAGGCAGGCAGATTTCTGAGTTTGAGGCCAGCCTGGTCTACAAAGTGAGTTCTAGGACAGCCGGACTACACAGAGAAACGCTTAAGAAAGAAAGAAAGAAAGAAAGAAAGGAAGAAAGAAAGAAAGAAAGAAAGAAAGAAAGGAAGAAAGAGAAAGAGAGAGAGAGAGAGAACTTCTTGTGGTACTCCCTCTTGTGACATTCCCAAGGCTTCTTCCTGCTTCCAGACTCAGGCAGATTGCTTTCAACTGCTGAACTGATGTTGCTGACTCCTGAATGGTGTTTGCAAGTGGATCAAGCCTCAGCTGCTGATTTGTGTGAACCGAACTGCTGATTTCTTGAAACTGCCCCAAAGAACTACTTCTAAACAGGTCCACATCTCCCTTCGTCCTATTAATCTTTTCTTTCTCCTACCTCTGGTGGGTGGTGGGCTAGAAGAGAGATTAACACATTTAAGAATCCTTATTAAAGGAGGTTGTGAAAAAATTTCATATCCTGAGCACTAGATATGAAAGAGTGAAAGATTCAAAAACAAAGAAAACAAAAAACAACCAACCAATCAAACAAACAAAGACCTTGTTTTAGGAACATACTGTTGCATGCCAAGTTTCACCCTGAATTTGAGAGTACTCCTCTTCCTGGCTCTAGTAAGGCCTTCACTTTCTTTCCTAAAGCTGTCATAAAATGCTCTAGCCCTACTTTGACTCAAAGCATGTCAATACTACTGACCTATGTCAGAATAACTTAAAGCGACTGAATGTTTCCTAGGAGTTTCCCATACTAATCATGCACGTGGGTCTCTCTCCTGAGTCTTAGAAATAAGGTGAGAAATTGAGGTAACTACTCTTGAGCTGCTCTTAGGCTGTTCGTGAGTGACATTGTACACTCTTGCCTCTCAAGGTCCCTTTTCTGTATGACTGTTTAAAAATGATATATATTCACGCCCACCCAGCTTTGAAAAAATGTGAAGAAGCCTGGCTAAGTAGCTTTGCTTGGCAGAGCAAATGGAGAGGAACATGTGTTAAAACTGGACTGACTTCAGTTTGCCTTTGCTGTAGGATGTCTTCCTGTAGTGGGAGGTGGTCGGGCACATTTATAATGCACACACTTCAGTGACTTTGAATGGCCTGTGTAATTACCTTTTCAAAAGTTTATCTCATTGCTGAGAGAAATCTTGCTGGCTTTTGAGGCTATGCTATGAATGTATTTTATAATTTTTTTTTTCAGGTCTCTCAGGTACTACGGTTATTTGCTACATACCTCACAGGCATTTGATTAGCCTGTATAAATGTCAGCCAGAGTGAATGGTTTGGCTTTATGTAGTGTCTGGAAGTCTAAGGAACGACAGCGTTATAAAGCGAGGAGAGGAAAACAACTTGAAGACTCAGTCCTTTGTGGAAATTGTCTTGTTCCTTCTGATTTGTGAAGTCTACCAACTGTTAAGAGTTCCCCGATTGAGCCTAATAGTGCTTGAACACAGGGCTGGAGTTCAATTGTAATGCGATTGAGTCACAAACTGTGTGTTCTTTACAGACCCACCATGAACTGACAGGCCAGCAGTGAGGACTGGCAGAAACTCATACCCAGAGCAGTTTCTCAGCCTCTTCTGGTTCGCTCCATCATTGTCAGGGCTTTGTCTCTGCTGCCTTGAGCTCAGATCCTTCTGAGTGTTTCATTGCTGCCTCTGAATCTTTTCAGTCACAGTGCTGTTGTACCTGCACCATACAGACTTCTTTGTAGCTTGGTTCGTGAAAACCCACAACTCGGCTTCATTTTATCCCTCCCTACAGTTCCTTTTTACAAGGTGCCTACTTTCCCTCCACTGCCTTTCCCTCTTCTTTCTCATGCCTTAGACTTTCCCTTCTCTATTTATACTGGCTTTCTCAGGCTGCATTCTTTTCCTTAGACACACTATGCCACTCATAATTTATGAGTAGTTCAATGCTACTGATGATCAAATGTATATTACTTATTTTGGATGTCCCATGTGAGTTAGGGCTGCACAGGCTTCTCTGCCTTCCCATTGAGTTCTGCATGTCCCTCAGATTAGTCATGTTCGGAAATGAGTTCATTGCCATGCCTTGCCTTGAGAATTCGTCTTGAATCCCAAATAATTGCCAACTCACCAGTTTCAACTGAAGATGAAGTTAGCCATCATCCCTAGCATTTCCCATTCTATTCTCTCTATACAATATCTTCTACAAT
The DNA here is from genome assembly GCA_902729485.2 of Mus minutoides. Lineage (NCBI taxonomy): Eukaryota > Metazoa > Chordata > Mammalia > Rodentia > Muridae > Mus > Mus minutoides. The sequence continues at coordinate 176,616 of LR750913.1, read as the reverse complement.
ACAATAATTTTAAATCATCTTAAATATTTCTTACTTTTTACTAATTTTAGCTGCATGAGTATATCATTTCTTAAATAGCATTATTTTAAAACTTTTCTCACTAGTCTTTTCTTCTTTAGTATTACTATTGTCCTGTCTTTTGTCTGGAGGATATTCTTCAATTGTAATATGACAAGCCTGCTCTTATAATTAGGATGATATTCTTTCATGTGTAAACTTAGTACCAAACTTCATAGTATGACTCGAAGGACTACTGTGCTCTTTGGATTATAAAGCTATGCCTTCTACCTATAGAATTCTATTACATTTCTACTATTCATAATTTTACTTAACCCCCAAGAGTAAGTTCAAAAAGAAATAATAATTTTTCGAAAGCAGTAAGTTCAAAGCCTGGGTTTCTCATGTAGGCTGGGCTAATTGCCTCTTCTCTTACCTGTATTGAAATATATTTCATGGAGTCTTTCAAATATTCAGAAATATTGTGACATTGTGGAATTTATCCTAACCAGCCTAAAATAAATAATGTAGGACAACACTTACATTAAATTTATGGGAAATAAAGGGAAAAGTGAGTTTGTTTTTTGATTTTTTTGTTTTTCTGGTTTTTTATTTTTTTTTTGTCTCAACCAAGTTGACTTCAAGTAATAAAATACACTACCTGTTTAGAAAATGCCATTTCACACTTTTTTCTTTCATTTGACTGCCTACTGTGTATTTTAGTTTGTTTTCATATACATCAGCATTGTTACATTAAAAATAATGAGTTTCTATATCATGAAAACTAAGTCTTTACCTAAAAGAAAGTAACGGGATTTTTAAGTCAGGTAAGGCTGAGGAAAACAATGATAACAATAAAAAGATAAAACATTTTGCTCTGTATATGGACGTGTTTAGCACACTGAGTATTTCTTAGAATTTTATAATTGGGCAGGATTTGTGTTTCAGGTTAAAGCTACATACGTAAACAAAATCCAGAGATTTATAATATGTAAATTCAGTGGTAACACTATGTCCCACCAGGGAGCCCGGCATTATTTACAAAGTCAATTGAGCTATGACAGGAAACTTTTTTTTTTTTTTTTTTAAATCTCTGTGTTAGCTTCAAATCCATTTTCTGGCTTTTCTTCAGAGTTCTACAACTCTAACTTAAACATCCAATGTCAGACGTGCGAAAGTCTGCTCTTCCCATCAGGAGACTTGTGGGATTGACTTGCTATCCTGGTGAGAAAATGAGACAATTGGTATAGGGCAAAAGGTCACTATGCATTCATGGTGTGCTAATGTCTTTGTAGATGAAAAAATTATAACCACCCTCCTGGATTTACCCAAGTGAATTCATATGTTTTTCTTCTTCTTTTTTTCCTTTTTTTTTTTTTTTTTTTTTTTTTTTTTTTTTTTTTTTTTTTTTTTTTGGTATTTATTTATTTATTTATTTATTTTTAAAGCATTTTTATTAGATATTTTCTTCATTTACATTTCAAATGCTATCCCCAAAGCCCTGCTGGTAGGATTTGCTGAAGGAGGCACAGGCAGGAGGATCATGAGTTCGAGGCCAGCCTGAGCTACACATTTTCCTTCTTCTTAAGTGAGTAAAATACATGTGTAAATGCATTGAAACCATTTAAAATAAAGTTGAATTAGGAATTTTCTCATGATACTACTTTCTGGTAGTCTTATCCCTTATTTTCTTTTATACTGACCGAAAGGATCAATTTGATAGACAGTTTCTTGGGAAGAATAAAGTTCTGAAACTTTCCACTTCAACAGGACTCTTGCCAGGCAGAGACACTAGTAACCTTCATTTTTGGTTTTCAATTATTTCCATATCCAGTGGTTGCTAATTTTATCAGAGTTGCCTACTGTTACTTAGTTTTAAAGGAAAATAATGCATATGAGTTTCCAAACATTAACTCCCAGTATTTGTTCCAACCTTCTTTGCCCTGCTCTATCGAGAAGATTTTTTGTAAAATCAGTTCATTACCAGGCAATTGCACATGTGTCCTGTCCTGCCTGTCCCGTCATTTTGCTTCTTGAGCCAACATGTACCATGTAAACAAGATTAACAAAACAACTCCCTGGAGGTCAACTGCTACATCATGACATTAAAATTGGGACTGTGGCCTGTCAATTCCTTTAACTGAATTAAGTGTTACTTGCAAAGAATGAAAAAAAGTAGAACCAAGGAACAGACTTGTCCATTATTTCTAAAATCGTTGTTGTAGCATTTTTTTTTTTTGTCCTCCAAGTAGGGAATTTTCCATCTCTAAAAGAAACATCAAAGTAAGTGCTTTCTCTGAAAAAGAATATTAAATACTTCCATCAATCGGAAGACTAAAACTTGATGTGATATTTATAGGATCTCCAGTAACTTTTACTCCTTTTAATTTTAAAAAGGGATGATAATAAATTTAACAAGAGAATTTCAGAAGACAAAATTACTTATAAATTCTAAGGAGGGAGGGAATTTGATTATAAGATCCTCTTGCCGAGGATGTTATACAATTTGGTCACAGGATATGAAGGAATCAAGTTGATATTGACCAGGATACTTCTTTTTAGTTAACTTTCATTATACCTCTAGGTGCTATACAGGGGACTGGTGTGTGTCTGTGTGTGTGTGTGTGTGTGTGTGTGTGTGTGTGTGTGTGTGTATGTGTGTGCGTGTGTTTGTGTGCGTGTGTTTATTAACAGTTTTACATAACTGCAAGCTCTGTGAACTCCAATAATGACTTTGTGTGGTAAGATGTGCCCATAGGTACAACAGGGGCAAGAATGTTATAGGTAAACCAAGAGCTTTATGATTGCATTTGGGACCAACTCCACAGGAAGAAACTCATGAATGTCACTGCAAATCTGGCTAAGAACCCATGGCTGGGAAGCTCAGAGGCCTCAAAGGTAAACCTGCTGCTATTATTTTACTAAATTGAGATACACTGTCAGACTGGCCTCTGAATTTGTGTCTTTATACTTCTAAGATAGTGTAACTCTTAGACAACATCTAAGGAGTTTCTGTGTAGTAGTTAGTGCTTAATGCAGAAACTAGCAGCTGGTCAATGAGTAGAGAATAAATGTTAGTGAAGTGCTCAGTCACAAATGGCACAGCTATATCACCCATTACCTTTGTAATGCTCAGAAAGTGTTGAGGACTAAACCGGTCAGAGGTCTGATAGTACATCATCTTCTATACATGATAGGGTCATCATGAACTTACAGGAACTGGGTCTCCTTACAGAAGATCAAGCCCATCATCATTCTCAAATGAAGTTGAGGGAGGGGGATCATGGTCCTTCCCCCTCAGCAGAGGAGCTACTGGCTTTTTTGAGAAGGGGGATAGGTTTTTATTATGAGTGTGGCCACTGATAGGTCAACTATGCTCCATGGATGAATGAATACATTAGCAATATGAATCAAATTTAATGGGCTCTTTAAAAAAAATGAAGGCAAAAGTTAAGGGATGAAGAGATGGAAGGTTGGATATGGCAAAAGTTCAGGAGAGGGATAGGATGTGAATATGATCAAAATATATTAATAAAAATAATTCAACTCCTATTATCCTTAAGTTTGGTCTTCTCAAGATATTCCATCTGATAATAAGGACACATGTTCCACTATGTTCATAGCAGCTTTATTCATAATAGCCAGAAACTGGAAAGAACCCAGATGTCCCTCAACAGAGGAATGGATACAAAAAATTTGGTATATTTACACAATGGAGTACTACTCAGCTATTAAAAACAATAAATATATGAAATTCCTAGGCAAATGGATGGATCTGGAGGCCNACCCAAGGAGCTGAAGGGGTCTTCAACCCTATAGGTGGAAGAATAACATGAACTAACTAGTATCCCCTGAGCTCATGTCTCTAGCTGCATATATAGAAGAGGATGGCCTAGTTGGCCATCATTGGGAAGAGAGGCCCCTTGGTCATGCAGACTTTATATGCCCCAGTACAGGGGAACGCCAGGGCCAAGATGTGGGAGCAGGAGGGTAGGGGAGCAGGGCTGGGTGGGGAGGGTATAGGGAACTTTCTGGATAACACTTGAAATGTAAATGAAGAAATTATCTAATAAATGTTGGAAAAAATAATTTAAAAATATGTTATGATTATTTTCTCTTGAAAATGTCTCAAAGAGTTAATACAATATTATATTAAAATACACACAGGCAATATTTGGTTTACCAATCCATTCTTAAACATTCATTGTTTTCTAGGTTCATAAAATTCATATTTTACTGTTTAAAATTTATTCCTGTATATATAAGGAAATGCACAGATATCAAGTATTTTGGTTAGATGGATTTTGATAACTGTTGTAGAAAAGGAAATGTCATTATGTGAAATAAAATGTGCAAAACACAGGAAGATAAATACTGAAAATTTTATACTCATGTGTAGAAAACAGTGAGGCCATAGAAGCAGAGTGTAGATATACTAGTAATTATTTGAGGTTGGAGAGAGCAGGGGAAAGGAAAGACTTGAAAAGCTGAAAACACATTTAAATAGGAAAAGAAATCTCGTGCCCTATTGAACAGTAGAGTGAATGTAGACAACTTGTTTTTATAAGTCGTGCTGTTTGAAGAGATGTGTGTGCCAATCCTAAACACATTATACAATGTCTACATATAATGAAGTGTCACATGGCTCCCCTTATGTGTGCTAGAGAGTTTGATGTCAACTTGTCACAAGCTAAAGTGATCTGAGAGGAAAAAAAATACCTCTGTGATATTGGGTTGTAGATAATCTTGTAAGGCATTTTCTTATTCAGGATTGATGATGGGGAGGGGAAAAACATTGTGGGTGGTGCCATCCCTGTACTGATGGCCCTGGGCTTTATAAGAAAGCAGACTGAGCAAGCCATGGGGAGCAAGCCAGTAAGTAGCATTTCTCCATGGGTTCTGCATCCAGCTCCTGCCTCTGGGTTCCTACCTGGCATTTCTGTCCTGAGTTTCTTTGATGGTGAATAATGATATGGAAAGGGAAGCTGAATAAACTGTTTTATTCCTGACTTGCTCTATGATCATGGTGTTTCATCACAGCAGTAGAAACCTTGACACAATATGTATACAGCTATTTAAAAAATACTGAAGCAGGAGAGATGGTTCAGTATGTAAAACTGCCATGCTGCTAAGACAGATGACCAGGACCCACAGAGAGGAAGGAGAGCACTGACTCCCGCAAGTTATCCTCTGATGTCTATGTGAGAGCTTTGGCTCTTCATGGTTACAAAACAAATAAGTGAAAGAAATCGAAATAAAAAATATAAGGATAAAATGGTAAAAGGATGATGTTTTATCATTCTAGAAACATTTCCCATGATCCTTCCTAGTAATTTTTTTTCTAGCTGGTAAAATATCTACTTTCTCATTGCTCACACTCTACCATCCTATTTCATAGTAACAGAATCATACAGAAAGAACTCAACACTGTGCCTTGGGACTCATCCATGTGTTTATAGAAACTTGGACTGTATCAGTTTTTTTTTTTCCCTCATCTGATTAGCATTCCAGAGTGACTGTATAACACAATTTGTTTCTCTGTTTTTCTGTTGATGGACATTTGGTCTTTTTCCAGTTTTTGTCTTGCATTTTGAGAAACTACACTATTAATTTTTTCCTCATGGAATTGCTCAGGCTCTTACTTGGCTCTTTTCCCACCTGGGCAGCCAGAACTGTTTCTCTGTTGTTCTGAAGAGGTTGGGTGATTTTAATGAATGATGAAACAAAACAAAAACAAAACCCCACATCTGCCATTGTAGAAGTTAGCAATGGTCATGGATGCCTCAGAACAGCTATATAAAACAGACTCCCCATTGCCCCTCAAAATGTAGTTAAGTAGGAAACTTGATGAATATAAATATAAACTTATTTGATAAACTATTCTGAGATGGTATAAACTGCATTTACTTAAGTGATAAGCATTAGTATAATTTTTCCTGTATGAGGAAATATCTCTATTTTACTTAGAATTCAATAGTTTCTACTTATCAGTATGTTTTAATATTCTTTTGTTCTATGTATTAAATGTTCTCTTTTGTTCTATAAAGGTAAATCAGTATATTCAAAGTTACAGATTTGTGTGCACATATTTTTAGCTATCCAGAAAATGCATTCTCTAAAATGCCCTAATTATGTATAGAGCAATAGCTTCATCCAAAACACTGTAATTATTTGGAATATAGTGGGCATACTGTTAGCCTAATTTACCTCATTGTTCAAAATAGCCATGGAAATGGCTTTGCATTCGGTGATTGACAGCTAGTTTGAAGTCTCTAGGGATGGCCCAAGTATCAAAGTAAAGGCATACCTTAGCATATTTTTTTAGCTTGTCATTCATTGAATTTGCTTTTGTATTATAATTCTAATATCAAATTAAATTTCTTGTGGCAGGTAACTTTTTTTGCTTTCCCTTTCAGAATTGCTAAGTTCCTTTCAGACAAGGTTTAGTTTCATTTGCCTCTGTGCCTTTAAAGTCTGTTGTTCAGCCCAAATCCCAGAACACAGCAGGAAATAAGCATTGGTAGGATGATTCTATACCTCTGTATGCCAGGCCATAAGTAGACTTAATTTATCTGTGTCTTCTTTCTTACTGGATTTAGTAAATTAGAGAAAATTGAAGTGCAATAATATTTTTCTGAGTTTTAATAATTTGCTTAATATTTTATACAGTTGTTGCTGTATAGCCAGCCAAGTTGTTCTTGTTTGCTGCCTGTCCAGTGCTTTCCATTTTCCTCCTATGGAAGAATTTGAATTCGTTTATAAGATAAAGTTGTTTTGAAAACCTGAAGCCTATGGAGGTTTCTATCTCAAGAACTGTCATTACAGTGGCTTTTCCTGTGTTCTCTTGCCTCTGCTTCTTTAATCTTCAATCTAATTTAGATTTTTAACCTCCCACAAACCATTGCCAGATCTTGTGGGCATTTCCTCCTTTTCATATTGCTCAGGCTGGTAATGTTGATTCAATTGGTCCCATGTCTTCTCAGTGTTCTCTTGGCCTCTCCCACTCCATGTCAGAATCTTCCATTGATGTAAATGGATCCTTCCATCTCTATCTTCTACTATGATTGTCTTTGCCTTCCTCATGCAGACTGATTAAATCTTTTCTTTCCAGCCACGAAGCTCTTACTTGTTTCTGCATTTGCATATGTGGTTACTCACCTGACATCTTGTAGACTAAGTAGATATATTAAATTAAATAGGGGGTGCAGAGAAGCCTTTGTTTCCAGTGTGCATCACCCAACTACCACACGGAAGGAAACCTTCTCTGCTTCCTTGTCCTGACTTCAGTCTAAGGCACTTCTGTGGACTCCACACACTCAGCCATCTCTTCTGACTCATCAGCAGACCCCATGGGTTCTTTTCTTTTCTCACAATATGTGCTGCATTCATATGCTTCTATCTTCTTTTCACCTGTGGCCTCTTTGTTAATGGCTACTTTTGTCTTTACCTTGACCTTATACTGCAGGAGGCAGAGTGAAAAGTCTTCAAGTTCAGACTCTAAAAACTATACCCACATGGTGCAAGATACTTTGATGATTTTCCAACAGACTTAACACAAGGTCAATCTTACTGCAATATCTATAAAGCTGTGCAAAATCTGGTCTCTGTGTCTGTTTTGACTATTCCATCCATATAAACCTTCAGCTTCCTAAAGCCCACTTCTTTTTATAAGGTGGTGGTTTCCTTGGCACAGGGGCAGCGTGCCGATGGGACAAGAATGCAATGAAATGCCTGCTTTCTGTAGGCAGACTTTGCATTCTTGTTGTGCTTGCTAGCCCAGTGGCTTTGGGTAAATCACTTATGTTCTCCAAGTGTAAATTCATTTTCTCATAATACGGTAAATTAATGAGATAAAAGTCTCATCACTATCAAGTTACTCTGCCAATTAAATGCAAAGCGTTTAGATGAGTTCTGAGCATGTCTAAACCCTCAAAAAAAGAGTTAGTTGTTGTATTAGTTGTGTGGTATTTCCTACCAGGCTTCCTAGACCAAACCCTCTGTGCATAGTTGCTTCCTTTGAACTCCTTGGTTCTCACATTAAACACTACCTTTCTTGAACACTTTGGCTGAAACTAAATATATGTATTTATGTAATCTGCACACACACACATGCATGCATGAATGCACACACAGGCATATATTCTGCCATTGTCCAGTGTAGAAATCATTACAGTGTGAATTTGAATTTGCTTTACTTACTTAGCTATTTTGTTTTCTCCTCTCTCTCTCTCTCTCTCTCTCTCTCTCTCTCTCTCTCTCTCATGAAATTTGTAGAATGTAAGAGCCTTGGAGACAATGACCATAGATCTGATTTAATACCCTACACATAGCAAGCAGTTGGCTTAGTAAGCATAACTTTGTAGTTGTGCATGTAAGGAAGTAGTATTTGTATATGACGCCCCCCCCCCACTGTGTGTGTGTGTGTGTGACAGAGACAGACAGAGAGACAGAAAGACAGAGACATTCAGAGACAGAGAGAGATATAGAGAGAGACAGAGACAGAGAGACAGAGAGACAGATTGTATATAGTCCAGCTTTGAGGTTGATAACAGGATCCACCTTGATGCCTCTTCACCTTCATTTTAGGTCAGAATTTCACAGGACCTGATCAGTTGTCTAGGCTTGCTGATCAATGAGCTCTAAGGATCTTTTTTATTCTGCCACCCTTCTTCCAACTAAGGCAAGGACTTTGCAGGTGTTTATTGCTCTATGTTGATTTTATATGGCAGCAGCAGGTCCAAACTCAGGTCCTCCTGTTTGCATATCCAACCCTTTACCAGCACAGCTGCTGGTGTATCCCCTTAATTAGAAATTTTTGAGTGAATTGGTGAATGAAATTCTACTAGTTGAGAATGATTGACAGTCATAGGTATTTGTCACCTTCTTTTGGTGACAGATGTAGAAGAGACAGGAATGTCTGTGCATTTCAAATTAAGAGGACCTGAATTTTGTGTCCTCCTGATTTCTGTCTAATTACAGTGGATGGAGATCCCTCATTCACAGTATAAACAGTATTGTGGCATGCATCTACATAGTCTTATGTTATTTTTATCTAGTTTCTCTGAATATTAACATTCATATTTAGTTTAAAAATTGTCAAGGGATAAATTTAATTATTAAAAATAAATACAGGGACTAGAGTCTCATCAACAGTGTTGGTCTTATGCACGCTCTTACATTTGGCAAAACATATTCTTGATCTCTCAACTGGCAGCTACAGCCATAGAATAATTTTATCCTCTCTATAAAAACTCTTCACTTTTACTCTCTTCACAGATAGGGCACTGCCCCACCCTCCTTCATTATTTTTAATTGTGTGTATGTGCGTGTACATCTGTGTGGATCTGTGTGGATCTGTGCTTCTGGAATATGTGCAGAGGATTATCAGTAACTGCTTCGTTCCTTCTACCGTGTGGTACTGTGTCAGGTTTAGAATCTGAATAAGCCATAAAACCTCAGTGAGAATCTATTCCTCAGTATGAGTTACCCTCTGCTTCTGCATCTGCTTCAGGATATATCCTCACACCCAAAGGCTAGTATTAAAATCTAGAATCCATGGATAAGCGAGAATATACAGGTTCATCTTTATGGGTCTAGGTTACCACATTCAGTCGAATATGTTCTTGCTACATTCATTTACATTTGACTGGCATTCAAAATGTGCTACCTGGGCTAAACCTGGAAGTTGGATATGCATAGGCAGCTAGGGTCAGGCAGATTCAGCAGGCTGGGCTGGCACTCCAGTGCACATTGTTGTCAGATATTTAATTCTTGAATTATTTTCCCTCTTAAATTGAAAAAATATTTAATTGAATAAAATATTTTTACACTTACTTGATTATTCATCAAGGAGGGGAGCACACAGAACAACTACCATAAGTCAAGGTATCGTATGACAACAGTCTATTTACTTAGGATTTACTTACTAAGGTTTCCTTGGGAATTTTTTTTTCCTGTATATCTCTTCTTTTCCTACATTTTATTTCTAAGAGCCTAGAAGAGGAGAAAGACTTTTGTAAGTCACCCAGTATCAGGAGAAACTGATAGGCTTCAAACATTATGATTCAATGAAAAGGTACTGATACTATGTAATTGTATGCTTATTATTTTACTACAGATATTAGTTTGTTATGTCCCTTTTCCTCCCTTACCTGCCCTTCCATTTTTCCCCTCTGTCCTTCTATCCTTCCTTCCTTTCTTTCCTTATTTCTTGAAGTGCTGGGAACAGAAGCCATCAAGTGCTATCCCATCAAGCTCCACCTCTGGCACAGTGTACTCCTTCATTAAAAATTATTCCCCCAAACAGAATTTTGCAATATTAAATGCACATCTTGATAAGCATTCACAGAGCAAATGTACCCTTGAAACGTACCCAACTTGGACACACTGATCTTCCCTCTCAGTCCCAGACATTTCACCTCTTACCTACAAACAGGCACTCTTTTTTTTTTAACATTTTTTTTATTAGATAATTTCTTCATTTACATTTCAAGTGTTATCCAGAAAGTTCCCTATACCCTCCCCCATCCCGGCCCTGCTCCCCTACCCACCCGCTCCACTCTTATCAGCTCTCATATTGCAGGGAAGTTTTACTCTCTTAAATTTTATTAGAGTAGACTCATTGACAATGCACTCTTCATTGGAGTCTGGCTTCCTCATTCTTTTTTTTAGGATCTTAATCCATGTGGTCAAGTGTTACCAGGTATTAATTTGAAATCAGTGTATGTTTTTACTGTATAGACATTTATGAACTAGTGATTACTTCAGTGATCTTAAATACATACCAACCTGCATCAATTTTATTGTTGTTGAAATTTCCTTTTTTTTTTTTTGGTTTCTGAGTACTATGAACAGTGCTTCTATATACTCTTATTAACCGTGACTTTTAGGGAATATAGGCACCCAAATCTGAATATATGCCAAGAGTAGAAATGTTAGCTCACATAATATGTGTGTACACAGACACTGCCAAAAAGATTTTCAAAGACATGATTCCAATTTTTCTATTTATATGCAGTATCATAAATTTTGGCACTAAGAATTTCTCACCCCCGTCTTCTTCTCAGTATTGCCAATATGTTCGATGGTCTCAGTTAGCTGAGAGTACAAAGAAATCTCACTGGGACTTTAAGGAGTGTTGTGCTGGTGGATGAGATTGAGGTTGGTCCTCTTCACACATCCATCAAAGAGCCTGGATGTGCTGTTTTGGAAGTATTTCATTAGATCCCCCCCCCCTTTTTTGATGGGCAGGGTACCAATGCTTTTGCTTCATAGGACTGATAGGGAGTTTTTATATCTTCTCCACTTGAAATCTCTTGGGAGTACACTGTCTTATACATTTATTGCTTACTGTATCTTTTGTGGATTTTTTTAGCCTTCTAAAGAGTTCTTCACACACCTTACTTTTAATGCACTTTAGTTTATTTATTAATCTTTCCAGTTTTGGTTAATACTTTTGATGCCCTATTTAAAATTTTTTGATTTCTTCAAAGTCAATGAGACTCTCTTTCATGTTATCATTCAGAATTTTGCTTTCTTTTAGGTTAGATTTGTAATCTGTCTAAAATTAAATTTTGGATAAAATAGGTTCACCTTTTTGATTCACTATTAAACTATCTACAATATAGATACTTCTTTATATAATTAATGAATCTCTTTTTTTTCTGTTATATATAGCAGTTCACTTTGACCTCAGTTATGGAAAATACCATTCTTACTCCTCAGATATTCAATCTTCTCTATCTGTGTGTTTCTATCTTTTTCACTTAGTTACATAGTTCAAGCAATGTCAAGAATATATTTTAAGGAGATATTATCCCCACTAACACTGACAGCATCATTTAGTGTCTTCATTAATAGCTATGGGTTTTTAAATTAGATATTTTCTTCATTTACATTTCAAATGGTATATCTAGAAAGTCTCCTAAACTCTTCCTACTCCCTGCTCCCCAACCCACCCACCCCTGCTATGTTTTAATGAAAAATATTAAAATGTTAACACTAATAACAGGAGTTTTATAGGGCTGTATTCAAGTGACAAGCTTATGAAAGCTCTGAACCCTATTTACAGGAAAATATGCTTCACATAAAGACTTTTAGATACAAATTTAAAGCTGTTTGTAGATAAATCAGAGCATATGCATTCTATTCTATAAATCATCATGATATTCTACCCTATGAAAAAGTACTATCATTTAGTTCCATAATATTAAAATTATACTAAAACTTCAAAGGGAAAAGAAGAAATGGGCATAAAAAACATTTTTAATTTATTTTTATTTTTTATTTTTGTTTTTTGTTTTTTGTTTTTTGTTTTTTTTTGACACAGGGTTTCTCTCTGTTGCCCTGGCTGTTCTGAAACTCACTCTGTAGACCACACTGGCCCCGAACTCAGAAATCTGCCTGCCTCTGCCTCATAAGGGCTAAGATTAAAAGAATGTGCCACCACTGCCTGGTTAGCATTTTTTTTTTTACTTACATTTATGTTTTGTATCAGCATACTCAACTTTATTAGATACGTGTGTTATTCTCGAATTGTATGCATTCATTAAAAAAAAAATTGGCCATGTTCCATGCCTTTTTCTTCTAAATTCAAGAAAAGAACCTTGAGTGTCATGGACATTGAGAAAAAAACATATGTTAATCATTCTGTAATTTATTTTTGTATTAAAATCATACAAACAAAATGAAAGCTGTTTCAAGAACAAATATGTATAGTATTAACTAATTTTTAGATATTAGAGATGTTGATGGATGATATTCAGGGGAAATTTGCTCAAGCAAAGGGCATGGTAGTTGACAATTGAATCAAAACTATAAACTTCTAATTATAAAAAATAAATTGAGTATATGTCGAGCAGAAACAGCATCAAGTACAATGTCACAAAGTTGGCTAGAATATAAAAGTTTAGAAGAAAAATGCAGTCAGGCAGAGACCAGTGCAGTTGGTGGCCTGTGGCTTTAGGCAATATGGGAAGAAAGATGAGAAGTGGTGTCATGTTAAAAATATCCATGAGAGAAGTTTTAGGGCTAGCTGATGGATTGGCATATGGTAAGAGTAGGAGGGGACTCCTAAAAACATTTTCTAGGTTCTTGGTTTATACAACTGAGTAAATAAATAAAAAGCTATGAAGCAAAAGAATTGGTAAATGGATTATATCTTTTCCAAGCCACTGTGATGGACAGGGATAGAGTGCAGAAAGAGACAAGAAATTTACTTGGGGATTTGAGTTTGGACCAATTTTAAAGTGACAGGGTTGAGATGGCATTGTGTGGGTTGTTTTGGAGATCAGAGGACTCTTGTGGCAGAAAGCTGCATATTGCGATATTGCTGGAATTGAGATAGTATTTGAGCTAAGCTTTGGAGAGATTTCTTGGGAGGCCCTGCTGTACAGGCATTAGGAGATGGATCTTTATCTTCCCTAGTCCTAACTGCATGCTTAAAATCAGATGATTTACTTAAGAGCAAATATATAATGACCCTCTTTATCATTGGTAATTTATCAATATTGTTTATTAGAACGAGGAGCTTAAAGTAGATGAGAAATAATGACTTTGGTGGTGTGTTTTAGTCGAAATATTATTTTTAAAAAGTCTTCCTTTCCTAAAACAAGAAAACAAGTATTTGATACTGTTGGGGGTGGAAGGAATCTATTATTTAATTTTCTTGATATTTGACGGGGAAGGGAGCAAAGAGAAAGTGTGTGTGGGGGTGTCTGCATGTTCAGTTGGAGTAAATTTCAGTAAATTTACTCTTTGATATCACCTTGAGTAAACACTTGTAAGCTATACTCTTTTTTTTTTTTCAACTTTTATTAGATATTTTCTTCATTTACATTTCAAGTGTTATCCAGAAAGTTCTCTATATCCTCCCCCCTCCCGGCCCTGCTCCCCTACCCACCCTCTCCCACCCCTTGGCCCCGGCGTTCCCCTGTATTGGGGCATATAAAGTCTGCATAACCAAGGGGCCTCTCTTCCCATTGATGGCCAACTAGGCCATCCTCTTCTATATATGCAGCTAGAGACGCGAGCCCAGGGGGTACTAGTTAGTTCATGGTTATTCTTCCACCTATAGGGTTGAAGACCCCTTCAGCTCCTTGGGTACTTTCTCTAGCTCCTTCTTCCTTGGGAACCCTGTGTTCCATCTAATAGCTGACCGTGATAAGCTATACTCTTAATGGCCTTTTTGTGTAAGAAGAGATTTAGAGTAATGGTAGTTGTGCATCTTTGCTTACTTTGCTTTTTTTTTTTTTTTTCCTGTGAGGTTACACTGCACTGTACAATACCTGACAAAACAGTTCATGCATTATGTTAACACTGTTGGGGAATGCCTCAGCTTGGCAATGCTGACACTTTGGTCTGAGTGACTTTTTTGCTGCATACTTAAAAGAAGTTCTTCATTGATTGTGTGTGTGTGTGTGTGTGTGTGTGTGTGTTTCACAACACAATCCCGAGTCCAGCTCATCCCCTCTAGCCCTGTATCTGCCCTTCGCTCTTGCAGCTTTCCACTGTATACTTTCTTGTGCGGAGTAGTGTGCACAGTAATGTTACAAATGAAAGACCTTTCTATTCAGTTATGATAACAAGAACATCTTCAGCCTTTAGGAAGGCTGCGCAATGGGAAAAGGTCACTAATTCAGAGGCAGTAATGCAGGTGGGGTAGCTCAGGAGAAAGAATGCTTGGTGCCTGGGTCCCACGTGATGAAAATAGAGAATCGACTACAAGTGGTCCTCTGATGTCCACATGTGTGTGCTGTGGTTTGCACGTGCATTTATACAGACACACAGACATGCACAAAAGAGATAAATGTAATAAAGGAGCGGGAACAGAATCACTCATTTAACAAGTGAACAAGTACTTCCTTATTTGACAGCTGTCAGCTATTCAGAGCCTTTGTTCCCAGCTAGAGCTAGGAGGACTGAAGAGTCTTAGATCTCTAGACAATCCAGGATGGATGACTTGGTTACTCTGTGGTCTGAGGCAGAGGTCACAGGTCAAGTCAGGTGCTGGCGGGCACACTTAGTAATGAGCAACAAGACTGGAATTGAGGCTGCGTGTTGCCTATTAACCAGACAGGGTTCATCTGGGGCACATAGGCATGCCTATCTCGTGTCTTTATGAAAGAAGGTTTTCACAAGATGACAGTGGAGCCCTTGTGAGATATCTTAGCAGATAGGTTAGGGATTGACGCCAGAGGTTAAAAGCCATCATTTAATTGACTCCTTTCTCTTTGGGTCGAATGACTTACAAAGAACACTGAAGAATGTGGGAGTGATTCTGTCATTTCATGAGCATGATAGTTCCTTAGAAAACATAAAATTTAATGACCAAATATATAACAATAACCTTTTTTTAAAAAAGAAAATGCCTATAAATGTGACTAGTAATGTTATGTGATGTATTTTAATCTGCCAAGCCATGTATATTGAACATATCTACAGACTCCTCTGGCATAATATTAGATGTCATACAATACTCAGCTGTGGCTATCTTCAAAGGACTTTTGATTTGACAGAGGTTCACACTATGAGGCTTATGTTGAAGTGGATGATATATATTCTTATGAATCCAGCATATTTTTAAAAAAATACTACTCTATGTTTTCTTCACCAGCATTTTTCTCAGTGTCTTTGACCACAGCTTATTCTAAGCTCCACAAAACCCCAGAAAACACAGCTAAACTGCCCTCTGATTTGACATGCTGTAAGATAGCAGCCACGTAGAAGCATGTATTATTATGACAATACAGGGATATGAAATCATGCTGGCTGCCAGCAGAAATGGAAGCCTAGTGACCTAAATTAATTCAACCAGAAACATATTGAGTAATTTAATTTTTGGCCCATTCAACTATTGATTATACTTTTGTTTCTGGAGTATTAACAGTTGTGATATCTACGTAGTAATGCAATTCTGAGCAAATTTGTTAGGAAGTACTAAATACTGCAGTAACTGAATAGATGTCTGATGTAAACGACCTAGAACAATAATTTTCTGACAAGGCTGATTTATTCCCTGTGCACTGAAAAAAAAGTCCACAGATTGTTCATGTCAAAACATCAGAATATAACAGGTGTCTCAGCATCTGAATGTATTGTGATCCTCATTTTTTTTTTATCTTCTGGAAAAACCACTCAAACAAGTGAACAGTAGGCTTGTGTATGGTAGACATGTTATCTTTCGTGCTAGATGGGTTGGCAGGGTACACACTGCGAGAAATCAGAATGACAACATGCAGCTATTGCAAAGTTCACATTCACATTAAGAATGTGAACTGCAGCAGCGCTTGCTCTTGGTGAGCTCAGCTGTGCTGTGTTAGCTGTATATTAATGGAGAAGTTCGCCTCTCTCTTTTTGTCAGTGCTGTTTCATGGGCAAGACGCAAGCAACTCTGGCTTTAAACAAAATCTATAGTAACCACAGGCCATGCTGCTTATTTCAGGAAATGAAAACAAATACAGATGCATAACAATGCTACCACAATTTGAAGCTTTGACATTTGAGAAAGGTAGAACATAAATCCACAAAAATTCCATTGCCAGATTCATGGAAAAAAAAATATATATATTTAATCTTTACCTTTCTCTTATCTTCTCTAAAGATCTAACTCAGGGAAAACCAGTTCTTAATGTATGCTGGGAAACACATGCTTACAAATTTTCAGCTGCAAACAGGAAGATTTTTATGGTGATTCATTATCAATGATTCTCCGACAGGGAAAGTAGCTGCCTCTGAATTTCACATGGTTCATTGGAGAGAAAAGGAAAACAAGCAGCATAAAGTATGACAAGCCAGTAAACTGAGAGTTCATTTTGAAGCACCAAACATTCCCATTATGATCCAGGAATAAAAGAAGAATTTTACAATGAATAATTTTCTGTTTCCAAAGGCATATGATTAGGGAACTCAAAAAAGTTGGTCTGCACAACATCTACCTTGCTTTTAGTGCAAAAAATGAAACTGTGATCATGTGACATGTATTCTGGTCTATAACTGTTAATAAGCATTCGACATGTTCCAGTATCTGCCCAATAGCAATCACAGTAAGAAGAGTGACTGACACAGACTCTAGGGGGCTCCTTTATATTACAGGGATGCAAACATTTCACCTCCTTGTTTCTTGATACAATTATAGAAACAATGACATGAAATATTATTTTGGGAAGTAAGAATCAGGGCTGGCAATGTGTGGTGATTAATATAGTAATTAGAGCTGAAGAGTTTTAGATTTAAACTTGGTTTTGCTCTTCCAAGTTCTTACATTATGGGGGAACATTATGTAAAGAAAAATACATTTTACACACTGGTTCAGTCTTCTGCCAAAGGCAGACATTAGCTGCAGATGTTGCTGGGAAGTGGGCAAGAAGGAAACATCTCCATCAGCCATGCTGCTGATGTTCACAACTGAGACATGATAGATTATTTCAGCCTAGGACTGTCCATTCTGGGACAGCTCTGGAGCAGGAAAAGTGCTTCTGAGAAGACCTGGCACTCTAAAGCCCCACGAACATTGTAGACCCCCGAGGGTGGAGCTATCTTCATAAAGCAAAGGGAAATTTTGCTCAGCCTATCTGAATTCCAGCTTTTGTGCTGCTATGCATTTATTTTAATAGGGTAACTCTTCTTACTTGGACTTTTCTCATTCACTCAAGATAGTAAAATCGTACTCAAATCTCCTTCAAAAGTTCAGCACATCTTAGTTTTCTAACATACTTTCAGGAGTAAATATTAGTTCAAAATTGAAGAAGAATCATAAAATATCTACCATGTTTCCTCTAAGACTTCCAAAATGACTTCCTCCAAATTCTCTGAACTAATGTCTAATTACATAAGTTGAAATAATAACAAATACTACTTGTACAGGAACCCTTAAAGATGACTTACTATTTTTACCAACACATACACTAAAGAAGCAGTGTCCAGCACAGACTCTTCAAGCGGCCGTTCCTCCCACAGTCATTCCTACAACAGTTCCCCAACAGTGTGCTGAAACAGTCCTTCCCCCCCTCCCCCATTTTCCCAATACTATCACCTCCAAACTGTAACAACTGCTCTAGCTTATCTGCTCATCTTAGCTTCTCCCGGGTCTCCTGTCACCAACTGTCTTCTTTTCTCATTCTGCTATCCCAATTCACTCTCAGCTGTCTCCTAACAGTGCCTTCTCTGGCTCAGCTCAGCTTCTCCTGGCTCAATGATCTCAAGTTTTCACTCAGCAAAATCTGTTTTCTGCACCAACTGTCATCTCTCCTTTGGCCCTACTCAATCGTCTTTCTTCCCACATCAACTGTCTTCTCTAACACTACTCTCTATCCCTATTCTTCTGCCACTTGGACCCTACTCTTCCTCCCACAGCCTCTGCTGGCTTTTGATAACCTTTCCTGTTCCCAGAAGTCCAAGAGGCAACTGACACTGGAGGTCATAGGGTTAAGCAGTTCTCTTAAAGGGACAGTTGCCTAGCAACTAGGGATACTTTAAAGCGCCAGGCACACAAAATGAATGACACTACAATGGTGGACATCTATAATATGCTAGACAGTGGTTTGACTCCTGAAGTCAAGCCAGACTTTATGACTAAATGAATGATGCTCTTGAAACCTAATTTTCTGTTATAAAGTTATAGATATCAAGAAGGCTTATGAGGATTCCTTGCAAAAGATAGAATGTATGTGACTTAAGTATTTTTTAAAACCCATGTGTGCTATGTGTGAGTCTAAGTATAATCACCTACTAGGTGGACAGACACTATCCAAGAGGGTTGGGACCAGATAGAACAAAAGCAGAGAGAGGAAGAAAGAGTATTTGGAATCCATCTATCTCCTGCGGCTGAGATACAATCTTGGTCCATCTTGATTCTCAAAACTACAGGCTTCCAGGTGTTTGTGCTCTAAGAGTTTTACCTATTGTCCTTTGAAGTCTATGAACTTCAATTTATGGCTTCTGATGCCTTCAGACTTGGATTGGGCTATGATTCCAGCATCCCAGTGTCTAGTTTGCAGATGGCCTGTCATGGGATGCAGTGACCTTCATACTGATATTAGCCAGTTCCTCTCATAAATCACCTCTCATGCATTCCCCTCTATCCGACTGCTTCTATCTTTCTCAGGAAACTGACTACCACACCATGCTATACTGAAACACATTCTGGGGCTGTGCCTAAACACAGAAGGATTGCAGTCATCAGGTAGCAATGTCCGGCATGGCCAAGGCAAGGAGAACCATCATGGTCCAAGCCATTTATCTGTTGTCATGCATCAGAAGCATTAGCACGATTTCCAGTCACTTTGAATGTGACATTTATCATCTATGAATTAATCTTACAAGTCTGCCTGGCTGCTTAGGGGTGGGTGGGATGAGGCTTCTTTACTTTTTTCTTTCTTCTGTATTTCTCCCCCAAAGATCTGTGTTCTTTTGAAACAAGAACCATTATTTGGTCAAATAGCTGCATTAAACTGCCCAAAGCAATAAAAACTAGATTCTGAGAAGAAACACCCACACACCTTCATATTTATTTTAATGTTTTTGGAGAGTATTAGGAATTTTTCATAGAACCCATACTATAATGCTAATACAAATCTCACAGATTTAAGTAGTAGCAATAAATCACAAAATCATAACACAAAGGAACATTTTCATAGTTTACCCAGTGGCTTTGAAGAATGAGCCAATATTTCTATATTCTATTAAACTATGTAATTATATAAAATTAGGTTCTGCAATCAGATTTTCTTGAATTTCTGTATTTTATATTAATTTTACTGTTTATTAATTATTTCCAAAGGAAAATTAAATGATAAGAGGGTTAATTTGGTGAGGTGTTTTAAAGAATTTTATTTCGGTGTTCCTTGGCATGCACTTAACCTTGCCTGATATTGATTCAGCGATTCATATGATTGAAAAATAGTGGATCATCTCAGAATAACTCAAACTGAGTATAAGCATATTAAAAGGCAATATATGGATAATGGACAATTTCAAAAATCCAGTAGCAAGAGTAATAGATAATATAATATATAAAATATTATATATAAGTTCATTGATTAAATAAAGAAATCAATAAAAAGTATGGAACCTCTTCTAGAGTAATGGTGGCTCTTCAGATTAGAAAGTCAATTTTTGAGGGCAGGGGAATTGACTCAGTGGATAAAATGCAATAGTGTGATGCTGTGTTTAACTACCCACATACCATGTAAAAGCTGGATTTCATAGAGTGAACATTTGTAATCTAGGAATTCCTGTGAGGAAAAGGACACTGGAGGCAGGAGACTATTCAGAAGTTCATGCATCAGCTTATCTGATATATACAGCAGAAACAAAACAAAACAAACAAAAACAAAACGAAACAAAGCAAAACAAACAGCCAAACAATCACAAGAGTTCCTGTCTTTTTTTTTTTTTTTTTTTTTTTTT